>VMDO01000789.1:0-256255 GCA_007922755.1 Pedetes capensis | reverse complement strand
TATATGGGCTGGGATTTAGCTCGATGGGTAGAGCGATGCACTACAGTCTCTGAGGCCCCGAGTTCAATTCCCAGCACCACAAAAATGGGAGAAGGGCCTGACAATCCACTCTCAAAGCAATCCCGAAACAGTCAGCCATTGAAAACCCTATGAGGGTCTCTATGAGTCTGATACCGACTCGACAGCACCTAACAACAACAACAACAACATACACACACACACATACACACACACACACACATATATATCCCATTGAATTAAGCATGTTTTCTCACTCTGAAAATTATTCTACTTCCTTGGGCAAGGTACTTAACCTCTCTAAGCATCAATTTCTTCATCTCTAATGATGATCATAATGGTACCTTTATCATAGAGTTTTTGTGAGGATGAAATGTGTTAATACATAGGAAACACAGTTACCTCTCCATACCTATGGGTTCCACATCTATGGATTCAATCAACTGCAGAACAAAAGCACACACCTATAATCCTAGCAACTCATAAGGTGCAGGCAGGAGGATCATGAGTTTGAGGCCAGAGGCAGACTGTGTAAGTTAGCAAGTCCCTGTTTCAAGATAAAAAATAAAAAATGGGCTGGGGCTAGAGCCTAGTAGTAGAGCACTTGCAAAATATGTATGAGACCCCGGGTTCAACTGCCAAGTACCAAAAAAATTATATCTGTAGTGAGCATGTAAAGAGTTTTTCCTTGTCATTATTCCCTAAACAATAAGTATGGTAACTATTTACATAGTGTTTATGTTGTATTAGGTATTGCAAGTTCTCTAGAGATGATTTAAAGTTACAGGATGTGATGTGTGTAGGTTGTATGCAACATTCTCTGCCATTTTAAATAAGGGACTTGAGTGTCTTTGGATTTTGGTATTCTTGAAGGGTCCTACAATCAGTGTGCCTACTGAGGGACAACTATACTCATAATAATGCCTATTATATAGTAAGATCAATAAATACAAACCCTTATCATTGTCTCCAATATTAAGAAATTCAAGAAACAACTGGGGAAGAATTGCCTCCTCAAAGTGGAGTCAACCTTATTGATAAGAATGGGGTAAAGGCCCTGCTACCTCCTTCTGCTAATGTGGCATGACTCAAAATGAGAAGAAATATAGTAGCTGCAACATTGGGCTCAACAGAAAAAGATCATGTTCATGGCACATTGTTGGGATAGAAAAGAACTTGGCAAGTATAAGAACTAGCAGCAGGCAGTATGTGTGATGTGTGATGAGCAGGGAGGAGCAGCATGAGATGAACAAGGAGAGAAATGAAGGAGCCAGACCTGCAGAGCCTCGTGGGCTGCAGCAAGGAGTTTTGATTTCAGCCTGACTCCAGTAAAAAGCCAGGCAGGAGACGTGGTTGGGCTCCTTAGGTGAGGACAATCAGTTTTGGTGTTGGTAAGAGTGAGAGCAGGGTGCCCCAGTAGAAGATCCTGCAGTAGTCTAGGAGAAAGACAGTGATGGCTTCTACTGCAGTGGAGGTTGGGGGTGGTGATGACCTATGGTTTAATCCAAGGGGTGGTTTGGATGTAGAACCCACAGTTACTGATAAAGTGGAGCATACTTCCCGCCAGGCAGCAGCTTGTTGTTGTTAGGTACCATCAAGTCAGGTCCGACTCATAGTGACCCTCATAAGGTTTTCAATGGCTGATTGATTTGGGATTGCTTTGGGAGTGGATTACCATGTCCTTCTCCCATTTTTTGTGGTACTGGGGATTAAATCCAGGGCTTCAGAGATCACAGAGTGGCACTTGGCTCTCCATAATTATTTGCAGCAGCTCTCCTCTTCTGGTGGGCATGTCTAAAGATTTCCCTTATCCACTTCTGAATTGGAACCTCAGCTTTTACACTTGATGTATGAAATCTACTTAGAGGAATAGCATGAGGTCTGACTGCTTTCCTGTTCATACTCACAACTCTGAACATACCCGCAAAGAACTGACTTATTTTACAAGAATATGTACTCACAGCATCGTGCTGTGTGGTTCTTTGGCCCCATAAGCTTTGCTGTTCTACTGGAAGTAAAGTTGTCTTGGCTTCTCCGTGCTTAGCCAGCGGGATGGTAGTTGTGAGTGGCTGGAGTGCCAGTGTACACTGGAGACTTATTTTTGCAATAAACATTTTTAGACTCCAAAGAAAACTGGAGAGAAAATTATGTTCTCCTTTGAGCTTCAATTTACTCTAGAATCTCTTGTTCAAATGACAAACATCCTGACTTTCTGGGGTGATCTCAAGACTAAAATTGGCTCTGCATTCAAATGGAGATTAAAAAAGAAAAACAGTTAAAAATAGAGTTCTCTGATCTCACTTAGAAAGTTTTCTTTCCTACTCTTAACACATCTATGTTTGTTCTCTATGGGGCCTTAGTTTCCAACTGCTCCTTAAAGACAAACACCTGACCCAGTTCTTATCTGGAACACACTTTTGTTGATAGGAGCCGTGGAGTCACATCCAACTCAGAGTGATCCTATGTACAACAAATGGAACACTCTACAACACCGTGCCATGCCTGGCGCTATATCAGTGCTTCTCTACTATCCATAGGGTTTTCCATGGCTGATTATTTCGGGATTGTTTTGGGAGTGGGATGCCAGGTCCTTCTCCCACTTTTGCTGTACTGGGGGTCGAGCCCAGAGCACAGAGCTATACTCTAGCAACTGAGCTAAACTCTAGCACACTAGTCATGATTACGGCCCCCTTCCACCATTCTCTGCTAAATTTGGGGTTTTTCATAGTTCAAGTTTTGTTTAAAGGAAGGAAAGCTGCCTTTTACATTGAGCTACTTGTCACCTCTGGCCCCAATGTCTAACCTCTCTTATTGGGATAATGTCCACTTTTGGCCTGCTTTTGCTCAATTTATTCACAAGAGGGCCTGTGGGATGCTCATTTGAATTTTGTGCCTCACTTTGAGCTTCTTTGTAATTGGCTTCTTTTGTGATCTTACAGAATACCAAGCTGCTATTTTACACTTGAAGAGGGAGCACAAAGAAGAAATTGAAAACCTGCAGGTATATCTCTTTGATTCTTCTGAACTGGTTATCTGATATTTAGTTTTATTGTGTGCCCAAATAAATATTCCTTTTGGGTTGAAGTATTTAATGAGACAGGAGCTGCAGTTTGCACCTGCCAGTAAGTGCCAAATTTATCCTGGGATGAAAGGTTTGGAGCTTGTAAATTTACTTCCTTATTTTGGAAAAACACCATAAAATTTGATTAGAAAAATGATTCTTCTGGTTTTAAAACCAGAGAGAAGACTGCGTATTGAGACTTTTACTGTTTATGTGAAGTATTTTAAAAGTTATTATTTCTTATTGGAAATTTTTAATGTACACCTTAATGTGATTCATTCTGACATGCTTTTCATTGTGACATTTCCATATGTGCATTTTGTTGTACATTATACATATAAGTTCCCCCCTACCCTCTTGTATGCTTCCTCCCCCCATCCCATCCCTCCATCAAAGATTTCTCTTCCATTTACTTGTCATTTTATGATAACATGTTTCTATATATCCTTGGGTTCCAGTTCTGTTTAAGATAGAAACGTTTTCTGTAGTGAACTTTCTTTTTACATTGTCAGAACTATTACATGAATTTTCTAGACCATCTATAATAATACCATTCTTAGCTTTTGTTTATTATGATCTGACCTTTGTATAGGATTTTTTCCTTCTTATAATTTTTATTGCACTCCCACATATGAGTGAGAACATGTGGTGTTTCTTTCTGAGCTTGTGTTCATTCATTTAAAATAATTTTCCCCAATTCCATCCATTTTGCTGCGAATGGCATTATTTCATTTTTTTGACTGCTGAGTAGTATTGCATTGGGTATATGTGCCATAGGTTTTTTATCCATTCTCCTGTTGAAGGGCACTTTGGTTGATTCCATATCCTTACTATTGTGAAAAGTGCTTCATTGAACATGGAGATGAAGGTGTTTCTGTGGTATGATGACACATCACCCTTTGGGTAAATTCCCATGTATTTATAGCTGAGTTATAGTAGATCAATTTTTAGTTTCTTAAGATATTGATTTCTACAGTGGTTGGGCCAATTTACAGCTCCACCAACCATGTAAGAGTGTTTCCTTTTCTCCACAACCTCACCAGCATTTGTTGTTGTTTGTTTTATTGATCTTGGCCATTCTTACTGGTGTAAGGTGAAATCTCAGAGTTGTTTTAATTTGCATTTCCCTAATGGCTAGGGATATTGAGCATTTTTTCATGTGTTTCATGGCTTTATGGACCTCTTCATTTGAGAACTGTCTATTCAGTTCCTTTGTCCATTTGTGTATTGGGTTATTTGTTTTCTTGGGAATTTTTTCCTTGAGCTCTCTATAAATTCTGGTAGTTAGACCTTTGTCTGATGTATAGGATGTGAAAATTTTTTCCCATTTACTGCAGGTTTCTTTGACTCTGTTAATTGTTTCTTTTGTTGTACAGAAGCTTTTTAATTTCTTGTAATCTCATTTATCTATTCTTGTTGCAATTTCTTGAGCAATTGGAGTCCTATTAAGGAAATACTTTCCTATGCCTATATGATGGAGTGTATTGCCTATCTTGCCTTCTATAAATTTTAAAGTTTCTGGTTTTATGTTGAGATCTTTTATCCATCTTGACTTAACTCTCATGCATATTGAGAGATGTGGGTTGGTTTTCATTTTTCTGCATGTGGATGTCCATGTTTCCTAGCACCATTTATTGAAAAGGCTATCCCTTTTCCACTTTACTTGCTTTGCTCTTTTGTTGAAAATAAGGTGGCTATAGGTGTGTTGAGGTATTTCTGGGTCTTATATTCTATTCCAGCTGTCTTCAGGCCTATTTTTGTGCCAGTACCAAGCTGTTTTTGCTACCACTGCCCTATAGTATAGCTTGAAGTCAGGAATTGTGATTCCACCTGCATTATTTTTGCAGCTTAATAGTGTTTGGGCTATCCATGGTCTTTTGTGGTTCCATATGAATTTTTGGATCATTTTATCTATTTCTGTAAAGTCAGTCTCTGGAATTTTAATGGGGATTACATTAAATCTATAAATTGCTTTTGGTAGGATAGCCATTTTTACTATATTAATTCTCCCTATCCAGGAGTAGGGAAGGTCTTTCCATTTTTTAGTGTCCTCTGCTATTTCTTTCTTTAATGTTTTGGAATTTTCCTTGTTAAGATCTGAAGGGTCTTTGGTTAGATTGATTCCTAGGTATTTAATTTTCTGATGGGCTATCATGAGAGGTGTTTTTTCTGAAATTTCCTTCTTTTCCTGTTTGCAGTTGGTATAAAGAAAAGCTATTGATTTTTTGTGTGTTGACTTTATATGCTGCTACTTTACTGAAGGAGTTGATTAGTCTAGAAGTTTTCTGGTTGAGGTTTTGGGATCTTTCAGATTTAGAATCATATCATCTGTAAATAAGGATAATTTGACCTCTTCATTGCCAATCTGTATCCCTTTGATTTCTTTCTCTTGTCTGATTGCACTGGCGAGGACTTCAATTGCTATGTTAAATAGAATAGGAGAGAGAGGACATCCTTGTCTTGTTCCATATCTAAGAGGAAATGGTCTCAGTTTTTCTCCATTTAATATAATGTTGGCTGTAGGTTTATCATAGATGGCTTTTATGATATTAAGTTATTTGCCTGTTATACCTATCTTCTCCAGCATTTTTATAATGAAAATGTGTTGCACTTTGTTGAAGGCCTTTTCAGCATCAATTGAGATGATCATGTGGTTTTTGTTTTCCAGTTTCTTGATGTATTGGATTACATTAGTTGATTTCCATATGTTGAACCAGCCTTGCATCTGTGGTATAAATCCCACTGGGTCATGGTGGATAATCTTTTTCATATGCTGCTGGATTCTGTTTGCCAGAATTTTATTAAATATTTTTGCATCTAAATTCATAGGGGAGATGGGTCTATAATTCTCTATCTTAGATGAATCTTTTCCTGGTTTAGGTAGAAGGGTGATGATAGCTTCATAGAATGAATTTGGGAGTGTTCCTCCTTTTCTACTTTTTGGAATAATTTGAGGAAGAGAGGTATTATATCTTCTTTAAAAGTTTAAAATCAAACTTTAAAAGTTTGGTAAAATTTGGCTGTGAACCCATCAGGACCTGGCCTCTTCTCTGTTGGGAGACTTTTTATTACCTTTTTTATTTCCGTATATGTGATGGGCTTGTTTAGGTCAGTTATGTCGTCTGGGGTTAGCTTTGGTAATTCATACGTGTTAATAAATTTATCCATTTCTTCAGCATCTTCATATTTTTGGGAATACAATCTCTCATAGTAATCTCTGACGATTTTCTGTATTTTGTTGTAGTTGGTGGTTATGGACCCATTTTCTTTCACAGTCTGTACTACGTTAGTTTTTCCTTTTTCTTTTTGATGAGATTGGCCAGAGGAGTGTCTATTTTATTAATCTTTTCAAAGAACCAGCTCTTAGTCTTATTATTTTTTAAATTATCTCTTTGGATTCTAATTGAGATATTCCTCCCTTTAATTTTGTAATGTCTTTTTGGGTGCTCTTTTTAGGATTGATTTTTTGTTGGATTTCTAGTGTCTTAAGATGCGTCATTAAGTCATTTATTTGGCTCTTCTTTACTTTATTGATGAAGGCACTTAATGCTATAAACTTCCCTCTTAAAACTGTCTTTGCTGTATCCCATATGTTTTGGTGGGATGTGTTTTCATCATCATTTGATTTCAGGAATTTTTTAAATCCCATTTTGATTTCATCAATAATTTATTGGTCATTCAGCAGTGTATTATTCAGTCTCCATGAGTTTGTAAAGTTTCTGGAATTATTCTTGCTCTTGAGCTCCAATTTTATCCCATTATGGTCTGATAAGGAACAGGGGATAATTTCTCCTTTTTTATATTTGTTGAGGGAGTTCTTATGGACTAGCATATGATCTATCTTAGAAAATGTTCCATGTCACCCAAGGACATATAGAAAAAAACTACTAAGTAAAAGATAGAGAAGACTTAGATGGGAAACTTAGATGGGAAGGGTGGGAGGGGGGAAGCATAGGGGAGGGTAAGGGGTAACCTATATGAATAATGAATAATGTTAATCAAAATGCATATATGGAAATGTCACAATGAAAAGCATGTCAAAATGAAACACATTAAGATGTACATTAAAAATTTCTAATAAAAAAAAGAAAAGAAAATGTTCCATGTCAAGCTGAGAAGAATGTGTATTACTCATTGTGTGGATGAAATATTCTGTATATATCTGTGAGATCCAACTGGTTTAGAGTGGAAATTAGATTCGACATTTCTCTGTTGAATTTTGGTTTTGAGGACCTGTCTCTTGACAAAAGTAGGGTACTGAAGTCGCCCATTATTATTATTTCTGGTCCAATAAACTTCTTTATGTCCCATAAAGTTTGTCTTATAAAGCTTGGTGCTCCAGTGTTTGGAGCATAAATATTTAGGAGCATTATTGGTGCCTGATTGATTGTTCCTTTTACTAAAATATAGTGTCCTTCTTTATCTCTTCTAATTAGTTTTGGATTGAAATTTAATCTATCTGATATTAGAATTGTAACACCTGCTTTTTTTGTTTCCCCCCTGCTTGGTATACTGTTTTCCAGCCCTTAATTCTCAGTCTATTGCAGTCTTTGTGAGTTAGATGAGTTTCTTGAATACTACATATTGAAGGTTTATGTTTTTTCATCCAATTAGCCAGTCTCTGTCTCTTAATTGGTGAGTTAAGACCATTTACATTAATAGTGATTATTGAGTAATATTTATTGTTATGCATCCAATCATTACCTGTTACTGGTTTATGAATCATGGTTGCTTTGTTCCTTTCTTGGGTTTCACTCATCTCAGCTAACCAAGTCTTTGATTTCCTATATAGGGTTGTCTTATCTCTCCTGGATGTGGTAATTGATTTACAATCCTCTGCAGGGCTGGTTTGGTGGTTGCAAATCGTTTAAATGCATCAATATCATTAAATGTCCTATACTCCTCTTCTATTTTCAAAGATAATTTTGCTGGATATAGTAATCTTGGTTGGAGATTGGTTTTTTTTAGGATGTGAATCACCTGTGTCCATTCCTTTCTAGCTTTCAATGTTGATATGGAGAAGTCTGCAGTAATTTTAATAGGTTTTGCTTTATAATTAATAAGGGGTTTCTGCCTTGCTGCTTGCAGGTTAGCCTCCCTGGTTTCTAATGACAGCATTTGAGCAATAATATGTCTTGGGGATGACCTATTTTGGTCTGCTCTGGATGGGGTCCTAAATGTTTCAGTTGTATATGTATCCATATCCTGGATTATCTCTGGGAAGTTTTCCTTGAGGATATCATATACTAGATTTTGAAGATCTCTAGTGGATCTTTCCTCTCCTTCAGGGACACCCTGAATTCTTAAGTTTCATTTCTTCATTCTGTCTGAGTTATGCTGGAAATCTTTTTTTAATTCCTTTATCGTTGTTTCCATTTCTGACTGTATGTATTTAAATTCGTGGATGGTATCTTCAGAATCAGAAATCATCAGTTCAGATTCATCCAGTCTTGATGAAAAAGATTCTTTTGCAGAATTCAGAATTCAATTCATTTATTTTCATTTGCATTTCAATGGTCATTGCTCAATTTTTCCTAATCATTTGTAGCTAGGAGGATAGAACAGACTCCAGGTGAGATACCTTCTTTTCAAGGATTTCAAGGGTGCTGGTGGTATTCATTTTGATTTCTCTTAGCATAGTTATAACCATAATTCTGAATTCCAATTCAGAGATCTCTAAGAGTTGAGAGTCATTTGAGGAATTTGTTGGGGGGCTTTGGTCTGTGGGGTCTTCAGATCCATCCTGCCCCTTTGTGTTTCTTGTAGGTTTAGTTTGTTTGCCCATGATATGGTCCAGGAAATGGGATTCATCTCTCCTGAGTGTGCAGAACTTCTCCCTCTGTTATTCCTTTGAGATTGTGTGGTGCTGAATCTCTGGTGCTTTATTTGTACTTCTAAACTATGTAGTTCCTCAGTAGTTTAGTCTGTGGGGCTCTTACTCTGGTTCACCAGCCCTACTCCAAAGGGGCTGGGGCTAGGGAGGCAATAGATTCTGTTTCTCTTCTGGGGGGTGAAAAGGGGGAGGATGTGGTGACAGAAGAGGGGGAAAGTGGAGGTAGAGAACAGAGACTAATAGAACTTAAAGTCAAAATTAAAATTAAGGTTAAAATTTAAGGACAAAATAATTAACTAAAACAAAAACACATATATAGCATAAGAAAAAGAGGAGAATAGAAAAAAGGAAGAGAATAAAAGAAGAAAGAGGAAAGAAAGAAGAAGAAAAAAGGAACATGCGCATACACGCTCCCCTGACCCCACAAAAGCACTTGTATGTTCTCACAAATGGAATCTGAACTGTGGAGACAGTAAGGATGAAGTGAACACTGCAGAACACAGGGTGGCAGTGTTTTCATACAATCTGCAGAAGCAGGCTGTGTTAGGGGGTGGGGTTTCTGCACAGCTTCCCTCTGTCCAGTGGATATGGCGGGTATCCCTGCAATGTCCCGGGTTTAAGTGGGACACTGAGTACTCATAGAGTCTGTCCCACGAAATATTCTGTGTCTGTTTTATTGTTAGAGAGGCAGTGGAACCTGTGGGGGGCCTCCCTGGAGTTCTCCCTGTCCCATGTAGTTCAGGAGCCAATTCCCCAAATTGGAGATCTCTGCCCTAAAGCCTACAGCATGTAGGGAATATGGCTGCTATCCTGGATCTTTATTGCAGGGCTTTCTGTCCACTTGGGAGTCCACTTGGGAGATCCACATCCTGTTGTGGTCTTGCTACTACCACGCTGCAGCAGGCAGGATGATATCCACCCACCCTGGTGGGAAATTGGAGCAGGTCTGTCCGTGCGCGGCAGTCACACTCAAAACTGCTCTGGGGTAAATTGCACCACTGCGTGCTGTTTGTGGGATCAGCCACACTCTGCCCCTGTGGGACTCAGTTGCCTCTGCAGACCCCAGCCTACTCCGCAGTGCAGTGGGATGACATAAAATTGCCTCTGGTATGTCTGGGATCCAGGTCCATGTGTGCCTGTATGTCTGTGAAAATTATGTCAGCACAACTGCCCTGCCACAACAGGAGGGAGGGAGCTGTGCCGCGGCTCTGGTCCTGCTCCACTGGCGCTGGTTTCTCAGGCCCCTCTGCGATCACTCCCCGCACCCTCACATATCAACTCTTGTGGATCTGATGCCTATATTCTTGCGTGAGGGTCCTACACCAGCTCAGCAACTCCAGTGGCACAGAGTGTACCGCTAGGGATGGCGATTCTGTGTGCCACCTCAAATTGACTCACCTGGAGCTTGTAGTCTGTGTCCCATGGGGAGGGTGACAGTGCGATGCCAAGGTTGCACTCCATGTTGGGTCTGGCCCCCCGTGGATGTGTACACGAAGTCCCCTCCAAGTCTCTGGGATCCTATCTGCCCTCTGCAAAATGGTGACCCAGCTGCTGTCCTCTGTGTAGAGATCCGGAGCCAGATCCGTACTTTCAGTGTTCTCATTCCCTCCACTATCTCCCGATCTAAACTATCCCTGTTTCTGTCTAGTCAATGTGAGCTCCGAACCCTTAATCAAGGCTTCCTTCTACCCTGGGACAGAGGCATGTGCTATCTGTCCGCCATCTTCTCAGTCTCAAGCCTTAGAATGTTGTAAGCAGAGCATAATGGGTGATTCTGATGGGAGCTCAGAAGACCAAAAGTTATTTTTCATATGCACAGTGTAAATTACTTTTGTTCAACTAACTCCCCCTCAGATTCATATGTATATGTCTCTTAGTGCACTCCTGCCATATGATGTTATGCATATTGTGGGAGGAAGAATCATCCTGAGTCATTCTGTATCCACAGGGAGTGCTGGGAAATTGCCAATTTGACGGAACTTACTTACTTACTTACTTACTTTCTTTCTTTCTTTCTTTTTTTTTCCGAATATACTAGGGTGTTGAACCCATAGCCCTGAACATGCTAGGGAAGTGCTCTCTACCACTGAGTCACACACCCAGCCCCTTTTTATTTATTTATCATTTTTTAGTTTGAGACAGGGTCTTGCTAAGTTGCACAAGCTGCCAAGCTGCCTCTGGCCTCAAACTTGCTATCCTCCTGCCTCAGCCTCCCGAGTCACTGGTACTACAGGCATGTTCCACAGTGCTGGCTTCATCTTCCTTTGTGAAGTCCTGAATGACTGGGGGATCATTTTTCTTGTTGTGGCATCTAAGAGTCCTTCCTTAGGTTTGGTGTTTGCTTGCAGTGCTTGTGGCAGGAAGTTCAGAAACTTAGCTTCCGGTTAACTAGATATTGAATCAGATGCTGAGTCTAGTTTATTGGTGGCTTGGGTAACCCCATACTTCAGGAGAGAATAACAGCAAATTTAAAATAAAACTGCTTGCTCATGTAATGGTATAGGTCATTACTTGCTAACTTAATGAATTTGTGGGTCACATAGTTTTATCTTTTAAAATTTATTTTTATTCACATAGAAATTCACATTAAAATATGAGTTTTATTCACATATTTATGGTGTACAGCATGTTATGAGAAATGCCATTATAGAGTGACTAAACTGGGCTCCTTAAAGTATGCATTACTACATACACTTAATATCTATTTTTGAGATTTAAACTCCTCTCTCTTAGCAATTTTTAAGTAGACAATATATTGTTACTAACTATAGTTACCAAAATAGATCTCTTGGATTTACTTCTTATGTCTAATTGAAATTTTATATCCTTTGACCAATCCTTGCCCCTACCTGCCACTCCTTGGCTCCTATAGCCACCATTTGACACTCTGTGTTAGTGAGTTCCACTTTCTTAGCTTCCACATATAAGTGGAATCATGCAGCATTATTCTGTGTCTGGCTTATTTTTCTTAACATTTTCCAGATTTGTGCATATTGTTGCAAATGTCAGAATTTCCTCTTCTTTATGGCTGAATAGTATTCGTGTGTGTGTGTGTGTGTGTGTGTGTGTGTGTGTGTGTACCACATTTTCTCTATGCATTGCATCCATTTATGGACCCATAGGTTGAGCTGACATCTTGGCTTTTGTGAATAATGTTTCAATGAGCATGTTGTTGTTGTTAGGTGCTGTCGAGTCCGTTGAGTCGGTATCCGACTCATAGCGACCCTCTGTACAGCAGGGGAAACACTATTGTCAGTGTTTCTCTGCTATTCATAGGATTTTTGATGGTAGATTGATTTTTGGGAGGGGGTTGCCAGGTCCTTCTCCCAAGCCTACAGCTTCTGGTGTTCCCAGGCGGTCTCCCATCCAGGTACTAACCAGGCCCGACCCTGCTTAGCTTCCGAGATCTGACAGGATCAGATGCCACAGGGCTACATTAATGAGCATAGGAATGCAGAAAACTTTAAAACATTGATTTCACTTTATTTGGATGAATACCTAGTAATGGAATAGTAGGATCATATGGTAGTTCTATTTTTAATAATGGCTGGACTTGTTTACATTCCCATCAACAATGTGCAAGGATTCCCTTTTCTCTACATTCAAATTTTTTGGTAATAGCCATGCTGACAGATTTGAAGTCATATCTCATTGTGGTTTTAATTTCCATTTCCCTGATGATTAGTGATGTTGAGTGTCCATTTGTATGTGTTCTTTTAAAAAAGACTTTATTAGCATATATATAATACAAAATAATAGGTTTGATTATGACATTTTCATACTTGAGTGTGGAGCACTTTTTCATCTCCATACCCCTCCTATTACCGTATCTTGTCATTTGTCTCTCCTCCTGCTGGTCCTGTTCCTCTTCCCAAATAGTCCCCCTTTTACTTTTTTGTCTTTTTAAAATATATATATATATAGCTTCTCCATATGAGAGAAAGAAACATGATGTTTGTCTTTCTTAATCTGCCTTATTTCGCTTAACATGATAATCGCCAGTATTTTTTCTTTGGAGAAGTGTTGATCTATTTCTTTGCTTATTTTTAAATCAGCTTATTTGTTTTCTTGCTATTAAGTTATTATGTCCCCAGTATTGGTGGTTTGAACCCAGGGCGTTGTGCATATTAAACAAATGCTCCACCACTGAGCTACACCCATAGTCCCTTTTAAATACGTTTTTTAATTTTGAGACAGGATCTCACTAAGTTGCATAGGCTGTGTCTCTGGCCTTGAGACTGCAGTCCTCCTGCCTCAGCCTTGTAAGTAGCTGAGATAGTCATGTACCATGACACTCAACACTATTAAGTTATTTGAGTTTTTAATACGTTTTGTATATTAGCCAGTTATTGGACATACAGAAATATTGTTCTTTTCAATAAATGATAATATGCTTTTAAAAATAACTGAGACATTGTATTGGACTAATATGAAGTCATTGCAAGTAGCAAAAACTTATTAGATAGGTAGCAGGGTATATGAATTTATGACATAAACCTCCAGGCAGATTTAAATTATTTAGAAAAGGGGATGAGCGTGTTTCACAAAGTAACAAAAAAGTAGAAAAGTACTTCTGTCCCTAGGGGAAAAAGAGTTGGAGGCCCATTATTTCTTTTGTTGCAAAATGCCTACCAGAGACTTGTGTTTCTTTCTCTTTGTTCTGGTGTGAAAAGGATTCTCAGTTGTCTCAGAAGGTTTGAAGTTGGTAGGGGATAATTTAAGGAACAGATTTGTAAAGAGGGTAGGCACAGAAGTGATTCTGTGAGCAGAAGGAAGCTTTATTAACAGGCACCTCGTAAGAGTGTACTAGTTTTTCCTAAGTTGTAGAGGAGCCCTTGGAGGGCTGGCACAGTTAAATAAAACACACGGTAACAAGGACACTTACAGTCTTTGAGTTCTAAGCATATTATATGTATTAGCTCAGGTCATCTCTGCAAAATCCTACATCTCTAAGAGAGGGTTGGTGTGTTAGTCAGCATTCTGTCTTTATAACAACTACCTAAGATAGTAAGCAGGAGGAAAGGTTTCTTTTGGTTCACAGTTGCAGAGGTTTCAGCCCATAGTCCCTGTTGCT
Source organism: Pedetes capensis (assembly GCA_007922755.1). Classification (NCBI taxonomy): domain Eukaryota; kingdom Metazoa; phylum Chordata; class Mammalia; order Rodentia; family Pedetidae; genus Pedetes; species Pedetes capensis. The sequence goes on along the minus strand of VMDO01000789.1, from coordinate 242,269 downwards.
TTGGGCCTGTAGTGGCATGGTACATCATGGCAGAAACTTGTGGCAGAGGACGCCTGTTCACCCCATGGTGGCCATGATGCAGAAGGAGAAACAGGAAGGGAACAGGATCCCAGCATCCCCTTCAGGTGCACCCTCCTAGTGAGCTAACTTCCTGCTACGAGACTCTACCTCTTAAAGGTGCCACCACCTCCTAGTAGTGACACAGGCTGGGGACAAAGCCTCCAGCACATAGACCTTTGGAGGACATTCAACATCCAAATTGTAACAGCTGGAGATGGAAAAGAGAAAAGTAAATGGAAGGAAACGTTGTTGTTGTTAGGTGCCACCAAGTCAGTGTCCAACTCCTAGCGACTCTATGTGCAACAGACAAAACACTATTGTTAGTGCTCCTCTGCTATTCTTAGGGTTTTCAATGGTGTATCGTTTTTTGGGAGTGGGTTGCCAGGTCCTTCTCCCAAGATTACAGCACCTGGTATTCCCAGGCAGTCTCCCATCCAAGTACTAACCAAGCCCAACCCTGCTTAGCTTCTGAGATCTGATGGTATCGGAGGCCACAGGGTTACGGCTGTAGGCCTGTTGTGATTATGATCTCCATTTAAGATATGAGTTAGATTAAGGTATGATTAGCACTAGTAAAAGTAGTAAAAGTTCAGGATGATATTAAGAATAAAATGAAACAAGTTTGATGTAGTTCCTAAAATACACAGACAAAAAGCCCAAACTGCTGTACATGTAAGTACCCATTGAATGTCATCTCTAGTTGTTTCTTCTCATAATGTCACCAAATCCCATCTATGATGCATGATAAAAAAAAATATATGGTGAATGGTGGGGCCAAGTGCCATCTAACAGAAAGTTAAGAGTCTTCAATACAGGTAGTGTCTGGAGCCTTAGTGACAGTGTGACAATTTTCAACTTGTTCAGTGCAGTCAGTCAAGTGTGAGCTGTGGTTAAGAAAAGGTATGTTTTAAAGTGGCCCTTAAATCATAAATTAGGAATAACCATTCTGGTATTGCAATTTCTATAAAAAAAAAAACCATATTACTGTATGTCATCATCTACTTTATACACTGGATGTGGCACTGTGTGACTTCTGGCTCTCCCTCCAAATCAAAATGACCATGAAAGGTAAAAATTTTGAATTGATTCAGAACATCAAGGCAGCCACAACAGCCCAAACTAAAGACATGAAAGAGGACTTCCAGAACTACTTCAGAAAATGATAAGAATGATGGGATGAGTGTGTTCAAAGCATTGAGGGAGGGAGTATTTTCAGGGGGATTAATGGTAATGTGGCTTTTCCTGTAATAATTTTTTTAAAAATTTAAACCTTCACCGTATATTTGGATCACAGCTTGTATTGTCACAAGATTAGCAGAAAATAGTAGGAAAACTTCTCTTTTAGTACTCACAGCTTTACGTGTGATGATCACTGGCCACTTTCATTGCCTGTTATATTTTCTTTCTCCTTTGACAGGTCGTGGAGAAGTTCTATGTGATTTATGACCTCTTCACCATGCCTTTCTAGAATAAGAAGGATTTCATGCTTGATGTGCACAGAAAAAGTGATTCATTTAGTCATTATATACAAGAGTTGATATGTTATTGTTGTTAGGTGCCGTCGAGTTGGTATCCGACTCTTAGCGACCCTCATAGGGTTTTCAATGGCTGATTGTTTCCAGATTGCCTCGGGAGTGGATTGCCAGGTCCTTCTCCCATTTTTGCAGTGCTGGGAATTGAACTCGGGACCTCAGAGACTGCAACACAGCACTCTACCAACTGAGCTAAATCCCAGCCCAGAATTGAGATATCTATATCTATATCTATATCTATATCTATCTATCTATATATATATATATATATATATTCATTCTCAATATGTCACATTTTGTTTTGGGGGGAATATTTTCATAGAATTTAAAGGAGTGTGATTAGTAAACAAGATGCTAAACTCAGCTTTCTACTCTGTATTTGACCATGGGTTTCTGGACAAGTCACTTAATTGTTCTGTTCCCCCACCAGCAAAATAGAAACCTTTCACCTAAAATGCTTTGATTGGATATTTGACAGTTTTAGCCCAAAGTCTGAAGGCTGATAAGTGGAGGAGCCTGGAGTTGTTATCCTTGTACATGCTCTGTAGTCAGTCTTTATGGATTTAGCACTCTAGAGAGGGCACAGGACTTGGTACTGGGACTGGCTTTTCAAAAATGTGCAACAATTTATACTTGTATTTCTCTTACAGTTCCAAAGCAAAGATTTATTAATGACTTTAATGAATCTGTTCCTGCTGCCTTATGTTTATACACCTCTGTGCAAACTCAAAGCATTTGCCTGACTTTTCATACCTCCAATGGCAAAGTTGTGGCAAGTCAGGCATTTTCCATGATGTTAGTATTCCATGCCACTTACAATATAACCATAGGAAAACTTTTAAAATATTTTCCAAGTGTGCCCTTTGTTTAGCAAACTCTGCCTTGACAGTTTATGGTCACTTCATGATACTCAGTATCACCTTGTTCATTTTTCAATTTTGGATAATCCTGTTTCTAAATTCACTTTTGGAGAGACAACACCTTACCTAAGATGGTGCTTTACAGTTTATTTGAAAACCTTTTATATAGGGTAGCCATTGCATATTACATTCACAATTGTTGGGTAGAAACAGTTTAGACCTCTTAAGGCATATGTTAAAACCCATTCTCCAACAGTATAAATACTTATTTGTTTGAGGTTTCTTGGGAGTTATGATTTGAAAATCTCTACCACAGCTCTTTCATAGCTGATCTAGTCCCTTATTATAGTTTGGAGATTGGATAATATTATTTTTGCTTAATGACAGTGTGAAAGAACTTGCGTTTTGGAGTCAAGATTCCAACTCTTTGCACTGTGCCCTTGGAATATTAAGCAACTGCCCTTAGTTTTAGTTTTCTTGATTTCAGCAACTGTATGATAACAATAATCATGTTGGTGATAAAAATACCTCCCTTGTAGGGGTGGTATTGATGTACCCTTGTAATATAAGTTCTATAGCATATATTCAATAAGTGGTATTTCTCATTCATTCTTCTCTGTGTAAGTCTCTTGTTAATTAAGATGTTGAATTTAGAGTGGATCCAAAGCTTTTTTGGTTCAAGAATATTTTGAGACATTTGACTTACTCATTGAGAATGACTTTCCCATGGTCTTCCAGCTGTTCTTCTGCCTTTGTGATCTGTATCAGGACAGTCCAAACCAGGCTTTCCCAAAGCTCATTCCACAGAACAATAACCCTTTGGCATGCTCCTTGACAAAATGATTTGTGGTCAAATAAACTTAAGAAATATCTGGTATTCTCTTGTTAGAGCTTTACCATGTTAGAGAAGAACTGTAATAGAGAAAATTGTAGACTTCTTTTTTCACCCAATAATTTAATTTTTTTCAGTACTACTGTATAATGCAGGGCTGGGATTTAGCTCAGTTGGTAGAGCGCTGCGCTGCAGTCTCTGAGGACCCGAGTTCAATTCCCAGCACCGCAAAGACGGGAGAAGGACCTGGCAATCCACTCCCAAGGCAATCCCGAAAACAGTCAGCCATTGAAAACCCTATGAAGGTTGCTATGAGTCGGATACCGACTCGATGGCACCTAACAACAATGACTGTATAATGATTCATAAAGTCTTATCAATGTGTTATCTAGTTCCTGAGTTCAACTTAAAAATTTTAAGTCGTCTTATTGGCTACTTTTTGCTATCAAGGTCCTGCTATTAACCGATTTATTATAGGCACATGGGAGTGAACAATGACTTTTCTTTTCCTCCCTTTCCCTTAAATACCTAGCAAAGTTGTTGGCCTATAGATGACACATAACTATTTCTTAGTACTTACAGTTGAAAAATAATAGTACCTAAATTTTATCAAATTACCACTCTGTGCCCAACTTCTGTTCTAAGCATTTAGTGATAGTATTATAAAGAGTAACTATAGAAATATAAGTGAGGTAATAGATCTGTCCCCATTTTCCAGGTAATGAAACATGAGGCTCTCAGAGACTGTGGCCTGTCAGAAGTTCTAGACTAGTAAATAAAGAAGCTGAGGTTGGATCCACATAGGTGGGTCTGGTTTGAAACCAATACTCTTTCCATTAAGCAGTGCAGCATTAAGAGAAGGAACACTAGAGTTTGAATCAGAAGATCTGGATTCTGGTCTGTTTGGCACTGTGAATTCTATGCACTTGAGGCAATACTTTGGGCTCAGTTTCCTAATTTCTTTCTTGTTCTCTTTTCTCTTCTCCTTTCTTTTCTTTTCCTTGGTACTTAGGGGCTTAACCCAGGGCCTCACATATACTTTGCTAGTGCACTACCACTGAGATGCACCTCCAGCCCATTTTTAAATTTTTTGTCTTGAGACAGGGTCTTGCTAAGTAATGCAGGCTGCCTCTCATCTCCTGCTTCTGCCTCCCAGATGGCTGTGATTACAGGAATGAGCCACCACACCAGACATCAGTTTCCTAATTTCTAAAAGGAGGGACCAGGTCATATAATCTCTAATTGCATCTTTGAGTTTCATGATTGACCACTTTGTACTTAAAAAGACCAAAAAATGTTTGATTTATTTGATACATTGTGCTTTCAGTTTAGGGTTATCCAATTTAAAGTCTAAAATTTGTATTATTATTACTCCCTTTTTTCTTTTTTCAAAAAACCTTTTAGCTTCTTCTAGAGGTTTCCCTTTCTAACCAGAGGGGCCTTTTCAATTAGACTTGCCTGTGTGGAACAATGTTTTCAGGTTTTCAGCTGTGCCCTGAACAGAGCCCTCTAGTCTCTGGTGTCCTATCAGATGCAGGTCTTAAAGCGGGCAATAAAACGGGCATAGGAGGCTCGGTTCTTCCTTAGGGCTGGGAGCAAAGTGTTAAAATGAAGTGAGTAGGACTTCTTTGGATCTCTACTTCTTTAATTTTTAAAGGTGAAGAAAGAAAAGGCATACCCTTTGTCTGTCTTGTGAGGAGCTGGATAATTTAACAATACTGTTTTTGGCCAGCCCTTTAAGCAGTTTAAAAGTAGGTACTATATAAATGACAGATTGTTTTATCTGTTTTTAACTAATATTCTTTGGGTTATGGAACACAAGAAAAAGAATTGCCAACAGTGACATTTTCTTTACAGGAACAATTTTCATTTACCTCATTTATCACATGCACAGTTCCTAACTGAAGGGAAACTTCACTGAGCAATGGTCTTTAGCAAGCCTCTGTTCATTGTGCAATGCAGTCACATTTATGGGAATTCTCACTGAAAAATGTCTAGGAATGGTTGCCAAGTGGAAAATTAGCTCAGGTTTTACCTAGTCCCCAAGAAAACTAAATGATCTAGTGGCCTCCACTAAGAGAAACTTGTAGACATCTTTACTTTTCTATTTCCAATCCAGTTCACTGGTCCCTTTCTACAAGTTTATATGTTGCTGTTGAAACAAAATTGAATGTACACTTTATGTGAGCTTATACAGCTAAGTTTTTAAAGATATAAATCCTGAGACTTTTTCATTTGTTACATTTGTCATTATCAATACAACATATTTAAATCTCTTAAGTGAATAATGTGAGGGAAAGAGAACAATTTGTGGACTAGTAAACAAAACGTTCACAAATATGAAATGTGATAATTTTATAAAATCTTCTTGGTATTCCCCTAAATACTAATATCTGTGCAATTCATTATTAAAATGCCAAAGAAGAAAAAAATAAAATGTTGATATATATTTTAATTCATTATTTCATTGTAGATGTATAATAAAATGTAACAAATTTAATAGAGTTAAATGTTATGAGTTTGCTGGTTTGCTGGTGTTGAGACTTCTCTGAGGCTACCTAGATATGTCTGGAATTGAATTTTGATGGAAACCATAAAGCAGTTAATTTCCTAGCTGACCTAACAGCCAGGATCCCTTTTGTTTCAGCCTTCAAGATGTTGTCTTGCCCCACATTTCAGATATTATGTGATCCTGTGCTCACTGATTGAGGGATGCTGGTGGTAGAATGAGGAAAATATTTATTGCTTACCTGTGTCATGAAGACGTCTATTGGCTTCATACTTTTCCTTCATGCATCGTTAGCTCCAAAATGCTTTTTGCTATAAAGACAAATTTCATAAAATATAATTTTAGAAAACATAATTCTATTTTTATAGTTTATGTAATCTCTTTTATGATCAATAGCACTAACTGAGCACCTGTCAGGTAGGAGGTATGGTAATGACAAAGTGTCATTTAATAATGATGGTAATGATGATAATAATAGCAGCTAACAGTAATTGCATATCATTATATTCCATACACCACACTTAGCATATACTGTGAATTATATTATTATTACATAGATTTTGTACTCAGCGGATTTGCTGTTTAATTGGAAAAACAGGATTTTTACCATCAATGCTGAATAATAACCAACAGTTTATGTGTCCAGTGTTACTCAGAGGCTAATGAAATGGAAGTTTATATGAATATTAGCATTTTAAAATTATTTTCTTTTATGGAATTTTCTTGGATGTCTTTACACCTTAGATCTTGACTAAGAGATTTGTCAAACCTTAGCTTTTCCTATTGCCAGAAATGAGTGGCAAAATTTCTTGTACTGGCTGTGGAAGCTGCTGTCAGATGTCTGTGTGGTACAGTTATGTTTATTTTGTCTTAATACAAAATATGAAATTACTCTTATCTGCTACAAATATACATAGGAAACAAAGTATTAACCAATAAGGGTATATCACATAGGTATATTGTATGTGACAGGTAATCTGGGTTTGTTGTAGAAGACATTCCCCAGTCTCACCACTGGGGGTCAGCTTGACTCTTTTTTCTCTTAAAACTTCCAGTAGATTTGCTTCTGATGATTGAAGTAGCTTTCTAGTGTTATGCTAAGAGCTTTTGCATTAAACGCATGGGAAAACAAACAAACAAACAACAACAAAAAAAACCATGCTGTCCAACTTCGTTTATTATTTCACAGAAAAACATACACAAAAAAGTTATATGTGTATGTATCTGACTATACATATAGGCATAATGCTTATATGCACATAGACATAATCTACTCACAGAAGCATTACGGCCTGTGTTTATGGCTGTATGTGTACATTCACATTCTACATGACAACAGACAAAAGGGCCACCTACACAATGCTTTAAGAAATTGATCATCTTGTTTCATTTAAGAATGGAATCATCAAGAGGAAATTAAAGGTCTCGCTCATTATTCAGTATATATAAAGTACCTACTGGGTGTAGGCACTCTGCCAGATGCAGAAGGGAGCAGAACAGAAATGATTCTGACTCTCTTGGACATTGTAGTGCATTCAGAGAGAAAGAATGATGAAATAATCTCTCATAAGGTATAATAGGAAAAGTGTTTTGGAAATGCTCTGATAGGATAACATTTAAATTTGGTGGTTATGGATAGATAGTGTTAGGAAGTGACATCTAGGTGGAAGCCAGAGGAGTGAAGAAGAGCTTGGGTTGTTTGAAGGACTTTTGGGAGGCCTGGATGGCCAGAACATAGTAAGTGATAGATTGACAGGAGAAAGATTGGAAATAAAGCTCTGGCATAGTGTTTTGCAAAAATTTTGTACTGCAACCCAGAATAAGAAATGTATTTTACATTGAGATCTAGATTACATGTTTATGTGTGTGCATGTGTAAGAAAGATCTGCAGCTATACCCATCCTGGCACCTGATCCTGTCTGATCTTGGGAGTGGTCTCCCATCCAAGGATTAACCAGGCCCAAGCCTGCTCGGCTTAACTGGATCAGATGCCAGAGACCTTCTGGGAGTACTGAGTGCTGTAGGCTTAGGAGAAGGACCCAGAGGCCCACTCCCAAAACATTTAGCCATCGAAAACCCTATGAATAGCAGAGAAACTCTGTCAGAATGGCAGGAATGGCACAGTGTCAGGGAGTGTTTCATTCTGTTGTGCATAAGATCGCTATGAGTCAGACCCAAATCCGCAGCACCTAACAACATGTGAAAGAAAGAATTTTAGGAAGCAAAACTAATTATATGTGATATACATTGATATATTCAACTCTCATTCAAGGAAGGAGCTGGTCTTTAGCTCAGTTGGTAGAGTGCTCCTCTGCACTCTCTGAGGCCCTGGGTTTGATCCCTAGGACTACAAAAATGGGACATGGACCCAGCAGCCCACTCCCAAAATAATCAGCCATCAAAAACCCTATGGGTAGCAGAGAAGCATCATCAGATGTAGTGCCTCTTTCATTCTGTTGTACATAGGATCGCTGAGTCAGACCCAACTCCAAGGCCCCTAATAACCGCAGCCTAGCTGCTATTGTAGAAGTAGGTTTATGGCCAAGCAAGGAAGTGGAGGGGGCAAGTGGTAAGTGTTGCAGTCCTCCTGAAAGGAAGTGCTGGTGGTATGAGGGAGGGAATCTGTGTTCTCTGACCATGAGCATTGGCATTGTACTAGTGTTGATGGTTGCTTCTTCTGAAACAGAGCTACTGAAACTGTCATCATTGCTTCTCTTTAAATGTTCCTAACTTGATTCTCCCTCTGGTATTCAGAACCTGGTAAGTACACACTAAATAGTTCTCAAGTGAATTAATTAATAGGGGTGAAGAAGCTGCTGACATTATTTCCTTTTTGAATCTGAAATAAGAAAGCTCTTTCTTGCCCATCTGGATACCCTCCCTTATCTGAGCTCAGTACACACATACCACTAGGACAGGTATTTCTCTCCATAAGTAAGAGGCAGTTTCTTACACTGTTTCTGCAAGCTGCTGTTTCTGTCTGTATACTATAGGTCTATTTGTTTTTAGTACTATATTTGGTTTGACTTCTATAGTCATGAGTACATGGGGGATCCTTGTCCCCTCACTTTCTTGCTGGGTCCAAAATCCACATGAAATTGCTAATATGTGATCTGTCGTGACTTATAAAATATCGATTTTATATGACTAAATCTAATTTGTCTGCAGCCACACCACTGTGGCGTTCAGTCCTGTCAGATCTTGGAAGCTAAGCATGGTCAAGCCTGGTTAGTACTTGGATGGGAGACCGCCTAGAAACACCAGGTTCTGTAGTCTTGGGAGAAGGACCTGGCATCCTACTCCCCAAAAAGCAATCTGACATTGAAAATCCTATGAATAGCAGAGAAGCACTAACAATACTGTTTTACCTGCTCTACTTAGGATCACTCTGAGTTGGATACCGACTTGACAGCACCTAATGATGACAACGACAACAAATCTAATATATTCACATACACGAGCAAGGAGGCAAATATGTTTGGAATGCTCTTCCCCTAGATGGACCATACTCTGAAATGTTCACTGGCTCCTCAAGCCAGAGTTCAGAGTTTATAGCTGAAAATGCCCCTAGGCATCACCTTCATAAGAGTGAGGCTAGTAATCTATGGTGACTCTCTTTTTTAATTATTGACTCTCATGTCTTATGTCACTTAAAGAATAATCTTGGTGAAGAGTTTTTCAGCCTTCAGGAAATCCATGAAAAATAAAATTATTGAACACTATTTACTCAAATTAGTATTTTCTGGTGTAATGAATAGGCTAAATGTATCATTAGTCTTTCTAACTGAGCCCAAACATGTTTTACTCCATAAAAATACAGTTATGACTCACTATTCATTGCTTTGGACTTTATAGTACAGATCTTAGTGAAATTATTTGTATTCTTGCTCCCTCATAGGTCGTTCATAGTAAAACTTTGTTTCTTAAAATCAGAGTTACCGGTATGATGATACTGTGGTACAGATATATACACTGGAAAATAATTAGGGGATTAGGAAATGAAGTGAATTAAATATCTATGTTGTATTTATTGCATGTCTTTTCATGAACAAATGTCTTATTGAATATTTCCTTTATTTCTCCCATAGATATAAGTCATTTTTAGTTAAATAATGTTTGAAAACTAACATATCTTCTACTCACTAATAAATTACCTGGGAGACTTTTGATTTTCTAATTTATTTTCAATTAGTCCAATTAGTCCTGCTAGAAACTTATGGACTATAAATCTGACTGTACTTTTCCTACTTAAAACTTGTATTATTGTTCTAAGCTACATTATCATCTATGTTAAGTAATGAAAATCTGTGATTATTACAATGCAGAACAGGATTTTCTTTTTGACATTTTAATTTTAAAACATAAATGACATTGATTCCAATCTTGGTGAGTACAATACAGTATCATGATTTCTCTGTGAAATTCCAGCATTCCAGAGGAGTGACCCAGTCTTGAAGTTTGATTGCCAAAAGTAAATGGAAACTCCTTTCTTTTTGCTATAAAACAATGGTGGATGGGCTCAAAACTGAGAAGGGGAGAAAACAAGATTGCATTACAAATCTGGCAACATCAGCCACACCAATAAAATCAAATCCAATGATGTTTTATGACTCTGAATTTATGTGAGTGCCCAGGATCAAAGGGCTTGAATCCCACTGGACTACAAGGTCCATAGTTCATGGCAAAAACTCATCAAAAAGAACATTTTAGTTGTTTAAACTTTTCATTTTAATCAGCCACAGTAATAAAAGAGCCTTGAGGTGTCCAAAAACATTTTGCAAGATCAAGAGGTTGTTTTCTTGCTTGTGGAAGCTGCTTTCTTATTGGATCCATATAATGCCTGTGGCCTTAGAGTGTCAAAGGCTACTGCCTTCACATTGTTTGCCCTTGTGGGATGGTTTCTTTTAGTTCTTCTAACTGTGCATTATGTGATAATAAATTATGGCGTCTGACAAAAGGACCATAAAATTTTCACACCATTTATCAAGCTATTCCAGCCATTTAAAGTTAGGTCTCTGACAGCAAGCCAGGTACTTGGTAATGTTTAGACAGAAACAGAGTCTACTGCCTGCCTCTTGGCCAGCATCAGGAGACATCTCTGCATAGGAGAAAGAACACAGGGTGGCCAGTCATGATTGCACACTTTTGTAATCCCTGCATCTCAGGAGGCAGAGACAGGAGGATCACAAGTTTGAGTCCAGAGGTAGCCTGCATAATTTAGCAAGAACCTATCTCAAAATAAAAAGTAAAAAAATGGGCCAGGTGTATAGCTCAGTGCTAGAATGCTTGCAAAGCAGGCATGAGGCCCTGGGTTCTACCCTCAGTACTGAAAAGAAATAAAAGAAGGAAGGAAGGAAGAAGGAAGGAAAAGAGGGAGAGAGGGATAGGGGGAAGGAGGGAAGGAAAACAAGGCTTCAGAGTCAAAAGACCCAGCCTTGAGTCATATCCCTGACACTTTTTATGATTATGATTTTGGACAGTCCATAAAATGTGAATCCTACTTTCATGACAGTGTCATTCAGAAAGTTTAGGGTAGTGTATATGAAGTCACTATCCAGCAGTAAGAAAGAATAGATATGTACTAGGTATAGATGATGCATGAAACCAGCCTGAGCAGTCCAGTATTTTCTTTTTTCTCTTTTTTGATTCTTTATAAATCCTTTATATTTTACTTATTTTTTAAATTTTTAATTAGCACACCATACAATGGATTTCCATTATGGCTTGTTCATGCAATTGTATCATGTACTTTGCTCTTTACCCCCTCATTAACCCCCTTGATTCTACCCTCCCTTCTACTATTTCCCTCCCTTTCCAAATATATCCCCCTATACTTCATCTCACACATATCTATTTATCCATACACACACACACTTAAAAAATTAACTTAGATTTTGCATATGAGAGATAATAATGGTATTTGCCTTTCTGAGTCTGTCTGATTTCATTTCATATGATGGTCTCTAGTTCCATCCATTTTTCCTTCAAATGAACAAAATTTCATTCTTTTTTATGGCTATGTAAAATTCCATTGTGTAAATATACCACATTTTTAAGATCTATTCATCTGTTGGTGGACATCTGAGCTGATTTCATATCTTAGCTATTGTGAACAGGCTGCTATGAACATAGAAGTATAGGTGTCTCTGGGTATGTTGACTTCCATTGATTTGGGTCTATAGCCAGGAAAGGTTATAGCTGGATCATATAGTAGTTTTGGTTTTAGTTTTCTGAGGAACCTCCATACTGCTCCACATACTCCACAATGGCTGTACAAATTTACATTCCCACCAGCAACATAAGAGGGTTCCTTGTTCTCCCCTGATGCAGCCCCTCATCGTGGCCAGGATCTGATATTGTTTGTTTTGTTGATGCTAGCCATTCTGACTGGGGTGAGATGGAATCCCAGCATAGTTTTGATTTGTTTTTCTCTGATGGCTAAGAATGTTGAACATCTTTTCATATATTTACTGGCCATTTGTACGTATTCTTTTAAGAACCATCTGTTCAATTAAATTACCCATTTATTGATTGAATTTTTTTTGGTGCTTAATTCTTAGAGTTCTTAATATATTCTAAATATTAATCTCCTGTCAGATGTATATTTGTCAAATATTTTCTCCCATTCTCTCTCCCTCTTTCTCTCTCCCTCTCTGTCTCTCCTTCTCTCTCTCTCTCTCTCTCTCTCTCTCTCTCTCTCTCTCTCTCGTTTCCTTTCCTTTGCAGAAGCTTTTTAAGTTCATGCAATCCCATTTGTCAATTCTTGCTACTATTTCTTGAGCTATTTGGGTCCTTTTTAGAAAGTTTTTGCCTATGCCTATATTTTGAAGTGTTTTCCCTCACTTTCCTGTATAAGTTTCAGAGTTTCTGGTTTTGTGTATAGGCCTTTGATGCATTTTGAATCAATTTTTGTGCAGGGTGAGACAGAGAGAGCAATCTTGTTTCATTCTTTTACATATGGGTATCCATTTTTCCTAGCACCATTTGAATAGGCTGTCTTTTTGCCAATGTATGTTTTTGCCACCTTTGTTGAACATTAGGTGGCTGTAGCTGCATGAGTTTATTTTGGATCCTTTATTCTGTTCCATTGGTCTGTCTATTTTGATGCCAGTACCATGTTGTTTTTGTTACCATGGCTCTGTAGTATAATTTTATGTTAGGTATTGTGCTGCCTACTGCATTGCTCTTTCTATTCAGTGTTACTTTGGCTATCTGGAGTCTTTTGTGTTTCCCTGTAAATTTTGGGATTTTTTCCCTATTTTTGTGAAGAATGCCCTTCAAATTTTGATGGGGAATGCATTGAATCTGTAGGTTGCTTTTAGAGGTATAGCCATTTTCACAATATTAATTCTGCTGAGCCATGAGTAAAGGAAGTCCTTCCATCTTCTAGTGTCTTTTTCAACTTCATTCTTCAGTGTTTCTAAGTTTACATTGTTGAGGTCTTTCACCTCGTTGGTTAGATTTATTCATAGATATTTTATTTATTTATTCTTCATTTTGAGGCTATTGTGAGTGGGATTGTTTTCTTGATTTCTTTCTCAGCTGGTTCATTATTGGTATATAGAAATGCTACTGATTTTTGAATATTGATTTTGTATCCTGATATTTTGACAAAAGTATTTGTCAAATCTAAGAGTTGTTTGATGAAGTCTTTAGGGTCTTTTAAGTATAATATCATATTGTCTGTTAACAGATAATTTGACTTCTCTATTTTTATCTCTTTTATTCCTTTCTCTTACCTTATTACTTTGTCTAAGAATTTAATCACTATTTTGAATAAGAGTGGAGAGAGTGGATACCTTTTTCTTCTTCCTGATTTTAGAGGAAATGCTTTCAGTTTTTCCTCATTTAGTATAATGTTGGCTACAGGATTGCTGTATGTAACCTTTATTATGTTGAGGTATGTTCCTTCTACTCCTAGTTTCTTCGGGGAATTTATCATAAGGGGATGTTGAATTTTGTCAAAGACATTTCCTGGATCTATTGAGGTGATTATATGATTTCTAAGTCTGTTTATGTGCAGTACTACATTTATTGATTTGTATATGTTGAACCATCCTTGCATCTCTGGAATGAAATAAATACGATCATGACCATGGTCTTTTTAATGTGTTGCTGGATTTGGCTTGCATGTATTTTATTAAGATGTTTACATCTATGTTCATTAGGCAAACTGGTCTTTGGTTTTCTTTTTTTATGGTATTCTTAACTGGTTTTGCTATCAGTGTGATTCTGGCTTCATAGAGTGAGTTTGGAAGACTTCTTTCCCTTTCTATTTTGTGGGATAGTTTGAGGAGCATAGGTATTAATTCTTCTTTAAAGATTTGGTACAATTCAACTGTGAATCTGTTGGAGTCCTGGGGTTTTCTTTGTTGGGAGACTCTTTATTACTATTTCAATTTCATTTCACACTTAGTTATGTTTAAGTTATTTATATCCTCTTGATTCAATTTTAGTAGGTCATATGTGTTAAGGAATTTATCAGTTTCTTCTAAATTTTCCACTCCTTGGAATATAAGTTTTCAAAGCATTCCTAATGATCCTCTGTATTTCATTGTTATCTATTGTAATGGCCCCTTTTTCATCTCTAACTTTATTAATTTGGCTCTTCTTTTGCTTAGCTTGGCTAAAGGTTTTTTAATCTTGTTTATCTTTTCAAAGAACTAACTCTTTGTTTCATTGATTGTATTCTGTTAGTCTCCATTTCACTAATTTCCATGGCAATCTTTATTATTTCTTTCCATCTACTAATTTTGGGTTTGGACTGTTCCTGTTTTTCTGATACCTTAAGGTTCATCAATAATTTATTTACTTAAGCTCTGCCTGATTTTTTAATATAGGCACTCATAGCTATAAAATTCCCTCATAGAATTGCCTTTCCTGTATCCCAACAGTTCTGGTAGGTTGTATTTTCATTTCATTTGATAATAGAAATTTAAAAATTTCCTCCCTGATTTCTTTGATGATCTACTGATTATTCAAAAATGTGTGGTTCAATATCCATGGGTTTATTTTCTCTTGCTATTGATTTCTAGTTTTATTCCATTATGATCTGATAAGAAACAGGAATGACTTCAGTTTTTTTGTATTTATTAGGACTTTCATTGTGACCTAAAATTGGGTATATTTTTGAAAAAGTTTCATGAGAGAAGAATGTGCATTCATATATCTGTTGGATCAAATATCTGTAGATTCCTCTATTAAGTTCATTTGATCTATGGTTGCTAGTTAACTCTGAGAATTCTTTGTTGATTTTTTGTTTGTATGATCTGTCTATTGATGAGTGGGGTGTTGAAGTCACCTGTTACTATTGCATCTGGACTTATCCAGTGTTTATTTTATGCAATCAGATGCACCAAGGATCAGAGCGTATATATTTACAATTGCTATGTCTTTTGGTGGATTATTTTCTTTATTAATATGTGGTAACCTTCTTTATCTCTTCTGAGTAATATTGGGTTGAAGTCTTCTTTGTCAGATACCAGTATAGCAAACTTGCTTTTTTTCCCCCCCATGCTAGGTAAATCATTTGCCACCCTTTCATTTTTAGTGTGTCTGTATCTTTGCCAGTGAAGTGAGTTTCTTGGAGACAACAGACAAGTTGGGTCTTGTTGTTTAATCCAGTCAGCTAGTCTGTGTCTTTTAACTGGAGTGTTAAGACCATTTAAATTTAGGGTTATTATTGGAAGGAATTTGTTGTTTCTTATGATTTTGTTAATTGTCTTCCTAGTTGATTTTAGCATTAATTATAATTTTCTTACTCCCTTGACCATATTAGGGGTTTGCCAGTTTACTAAGTTGGACATACTTACTTCTTTCCTAACTTTCATTTGTTCATATGTTCCTCTCACGGTATTTATTCCTTCCTGAATTGTTGTATTTGTATCTGTCTTCTTCCTCTGCATGTAGAATTTGTTTAAGTATGTTCTGCAATGCTGGCTTAATGGTCATGAATTGTTTAAGTTTGTGCTTATCTTGGAAGATCTTTAGTTCTCCATCAGTTTTAAATTGTAATTGCTGGATATAGTAATCTTGTTGTTGTTGTTGTTGTTAGGTGCCGTCGAGTCGGTATCCGACTCATAGCAACCCTCTGTACATAGCGACCCTCTGACCCTCTGTCAGTGCTTCTCTGCTGTTCATAGGGTTTTCAATGGCAGATTGATTTTTGGGAGGGGGTTGCCAGGTCCTTCTCCCAAGCGTACAGCTTCTGGTGTTCCCAGGTAGTCTCCCATCCAGGTACTAACCAGGCCTGACCCTGCTTAGCTTCTGAGATCTGATGGGATCGGATGCCACAGAGCTACCTCTGCAGGCATAGTAATCTTGTTGTTGTTGTTGTTGTTGTTAGGTGCCGTCGAGTCAGTATCCGACTCATAGCGACCCTCTGTACACTATTGTCAGTGCTTCTCTGCTGTTCATAGGGTTTTCAATGGCAGATTGATTTTTGGGAGGGGGTTGCCATGTCCTTCTCCCAAGCCTACAGCTTCTGGTGTTCCCAGGCGGTCTCCCATCCAGGTACTAACCAGGCCTGACCCTGCTTAGCTTCTGAGATCTGACTGGATCGGATGCCACAGGGCTACCGCTGCAGGCATAGTAATCTTAGTTGGCAGTTATTTACTTTCAGTGCTTGGATATGTCATTCTATGATTTTCTGGTTTTTAGGGTTATTGATAAGAGATCTGATGCTATTTTGATATGTTTGCCATTGTAAGTAAGTTGGCATTTTTATCTTGTACCTTTTAAAATTGTTTCTTTACTTTGCAGCCTTAGCCTTTTAACTATAATGTGCTGTGGAGAGATTCTTTTCTGGTAATGTCTATGTGGGGTACTAAATGCTTCTATTGTGCTGGGGTATCCATTTCTTCACCTAAGTTTGGAGGGTTTATGCTATTATTTCATTGAATAAATTTTCTGTGCATTTAGTGTTAGTCTCAGCTCATTCTTCTACCCCATGGATTCTTAAGTTTTTATCTCTTCATCATATCCCAGAGTTGTTCAAAGTTTCAGTCATGTTCATTTATTTTTTTTCTCTGTTGGTATCTGAGTGTAGTATTTCCTTAACCTTGTCTTTCATCCCTGATATTCTTTCTTCTCCTTGATTTTTTAGTACTGGCATGATCTTTCACTGTATTTTTATTTGATATATTGCATTTTCCTTTCCAACATTTGTTTTTTTTTCAATATCTCAATGTCCTTGCTGAATTTCCCATTCATATTGCTTACTTTTTATCTAATACCTGAATTGACTTCTTCACTTCATTCATCTGCTTATTTGTATCTTTGTTGAGGTCATTACTCATTTTTATAAGTAGGATTTTGAATTCTTTGTCTAGAATATCAGTATCTTTGGCTTTAGTTATTGGGGAGTTATAATCTCTTGGAGGAGTCAGGTTGTTTTGCTTTTTCATATTTCTTGTACTTCTGTGTTGTGATTTTGTCATCTGTTAGGATGGTTGTCTCTTCCATTTAAACTGGTGATCATGTTAGTGCATAGACTTCTCTTGAGAGCTTAATCCTCAGTATCACTTCAAGAAGACAAAGCAAACTGTTGTTACCCCAACAACTCTGACTAAAACCAGATATATAAATACAATTAAAATTTATTAAAGCCAGCTGTTATCTAACTAATGACCATAGAAAAGAAGATGATAAGGATAGTGTAGAGTAAGCTATGAAGTTAAAAATTAATTATAATAAAGGTAAAAGTAGTAGATGGCTGAGACAAGAAGAGGGGAAAAGGAAAGAGGCAAGATTGAATAGTAGAAAGAAAAAGGAAGAAAGGAGAAGAATGTTAGGAAGTGGGTGAAAAAAGAACAGGCAGTAATAGAAATCTGATGCAAAATATAGAAAGAATACATATGTAAAATTATATAAACATAACAATAAGAATAAATATGTAAACAAAAGTTTTTTCTTTATAAATAAGAGTTCAAATAATACTAAACATATAGTAAGAAGATAGCAAGGATAACATAGAAAGAAGAAAAGAAACAAAAAAAGAAAAGAAAAGAAAAAGGACCAATTATTGGGGTGGCTTCTTTGTGGGTCCTCTAGTATTGGTGTCTGCCAAGTGGAGAGGGTGATCAGTTTAAGTTACTGTCTCTGGAGATTGGGAGAAGCAAACAGAGCTCTGAGATCCATACTGGGGAGCATGTCTCTGTGCTTTCAGATCTTGCCCCTTCACAAACATCTTACAGGATGGAGGAGGCTTTGGGGATTGAGTGCCCCAATGAACCTACGCATCAGTGTGTTTGGTGAATGTGCATAGCAGAGTTCTTCCTGTGGGATGAAGGAGGTTTAGGGTTGGAGTGCACACCCCTGGACCTGAACTTCAGTGTGCTGGTCCACTGTCTGCCAACTGTACAGCAGAGAGATGTTTCCTGTGGGATGGAGGCAGCTTTGGGGAATAGAGTGTCCCCTGCCAGGACCTGAGCGTCAGCATTCCCGTCCGCTGTCCAGAGACTGCATGGCAGAGAGGACAATCTGAAGGCCGAGAGGCTGCTCTGTGGGATGAGCAGTGTGGTGGTTTGCCCACTACCATGGCCTTACAGTCTGGGCTTCCTGCTGCCTGAGCTTTGCAACAGGTTCATGTGTCATTCATCCTCCCTCCACAAGTGTCTCCTGAGACTGTGGAGGTGTGTCCCCTGGCTCTCTGCCTTGTGCTTGTTTTTTGATATCAGCCCCCCCCCCTGCAACACTCAGGAGCTCAGTTTCAGAAGATAGGCTCCCTCAGAAGGAGGCACTTGGCTATAATGCTCCAAGATTGGGGAGTGCTAAAATGGATTTCTTCTCCAATGCTAACCTTTTACTCTGGAGGGGTAACTGTTACTTCAGATCCCCCAACAGGGTGAAGGCTTGTGATAGCTTTGGCTTGTGAGGCTCTTTACACCAGGGCCACATGCTTCCCTTGTGGAAGCAGTGAAACCCCCACCCCCCGCTGGGGTGGGAGCCCTGCATAGACTTGCTGTGAGATCTTTCTTTTTCTGCACGTATTTGACTGTCCTAATACCTATATTGTGTTTTCTGATGCACTTCCCTTTCTTGCCTCAGTTTAGAATCTCTCCTTTGTTACCCTGACACTTTTCATTCAGCCATGTAGAGGCAGATTCTACTCTGCCATCTTTTTTCAACGCTCACCCCCCATACCCCATTTGTCCAACATTTTCAATAGGAAACTTCTGTGGACAGAAAGGAGTAAATTGATGAGAAACGATTCCCAAGAATGTGTAAGATAGTGAAATCAAGGAACCAGGAGGTTGCGTTAGCTCTGGGAAGAAAGAGGCTAGAAGAACCAGAGCCTAATAACTTTTTTCTTTTCTTTTCTCTTTTCTTTTCCTTTCCTTTCCTTTTTCTTTTTTCTTTTATTTTATTTTCTTTCTTTCTCTTTCTTTTCTTTCTCTTTCTTTTCTTCTCTCTCTCTATCCCTACCTCCATTCCTTCCTTCCTTCCTTCTTTCTTTCTTTCCTTTCTTTCTTTCTTTCCACTTGGTTTTTAGCTTTATGCCTTCCCCCCTCCATACACACACACTTATGGGAAAAGAAAATGAGACACTTGATGTTTCTTCATCTGGTCTCCTTGGTTTCATCTTCTATAAACTTTTCTATACTTTTGCTCACTTATTGTTCCATTTTTCATGGGTGCCTTCCCCCCATTTCTAGAAATAAATTCAGCTATCATATATATTGGGAGAAGGACCTGGCAATCCACTCCCAAGGCAATCCCGAAATAGCCATTGAAAACCCTATGAGGGTCGCTATGAGTCGGATACTGACTCGACGGCATACAACAACAACAATCATTTATATTAAGATTCCTTCCCTCAATCATACTGCTTCCCCAAGCTTCCATCCCTCCTCTCAGTGGAAAAGTTCTCAAACATTAATTGTTGTTGCTGTCAGGTGCCATTGGTATCCAACTCATAGCAGCACTATATACAACAGGCGAAACAGTATTCCTAGTGCTTCTCTGCTATTGATAGGGTTTTCAGTGACTGATTGTTTTTTGGGAAGTGGGAAGTGGGCTTCTCCTAAGCCAGGCGGTCTCCCATCCCAGTACTAACTAGGCCTAACCCTGCTTAGCTTCTAAGATCTGACAAGATCCAATGCCACAGTGGTATGGTTGCAGACTAAACATTAATTAGCATGTAGCAAATTCTCCTATGAATTTGTTTCTGTCATAGTTCTGTTGAAGCAGTTCCCAAAACTCAGCAGAAGTCATTGTCGAGTGCTATTAGTCATGCCTTTTCAGTTTTTGTGGGGCTTGGTTGTAGAGCAAGTGTCAGTGTTGAAATACTCTGTCTCCTTTACAGCCATGTGGGACAGTGGGTTCTCCTTTTTTTTTTTCTTCTTGCTCTGAGTGTACTCTACTTCTCCATCATCTTTTCTGTCCTCTCAGCCATCCATCAGCAACACCCACATGTGGTCTTCCAAAATGTAGCCTTTACTCACTAGACTTTTTAAACTTTCTCACATACAGATTTCATTTATTGCTGCAAGTTTATCTCTGTCTAAAGGCTCTTCACACCTGTTTATTTGGATTCAAACTTTTTCCTGAGTTCCAGCTCCAAATTTCTAACTTTTTGTGGAAAAATACATTGGGAAATGTTTTTAGTAGTTCAATCTTAAAATTTCTGATGTCAGTTCCAGACAAATCTTTATAATCCCAAGGTTGAAAGGGATCCTTATCTTGATCTCCTTTTTTCCTTCTGATTTATAACAGCACAAACAAAGACTTTTCTTAGCTCATCCTTTTAGTTAAGGTTCTGCTGTTCTCCTAAAAGTCTAAGCCAAGCATATCAAATGCATCCTTGGCAACTTTTGCACCCTCAGCTTCTGCATCTAGTTGATCACCATATTATGTTCATTTTAGCTAGTCTCTTGTGTATACATGCTCCTTAACACCCTTCTGCCTTTATCCTAATTTAGGGCTTTAGCATAGCTTCCATATATTCAGACCAGCATATAAATCACTTATACATTATTGTTCTTCTCCCTTAAATACTTCTGGTGGCTCACTGTTGCCTAGCAAGTTAAATTCAAAGTCTTCAGCATGATATTTAAGACCTCCTAAAATCAACCTGGGTGGTATGGCATAAGCCTATAATCCCATCCTCCTAAGTGGAGGAGACTGGGGCAGGAGGATTATGAGTTTGAGGCCAGAGGAAGCATGTGCAATTTCACAAGAACTTATCTCAAAACAAAAAATAAAAAATGGGACTGGGAGCTGGGTGCAGTGGCACATGCCTGTAATCCAAGTGACTCCGGAGGCTGAGGCAGGAAAAACTCATGCTCAAGGCCAGAGACAGTCTGCATAATTTACAGAGATCTTGTCTCAAAATAAAAACAGGGGCTGGAAGTCCAGCCTGGTGGTAAAGCACTTGTGAAGTGTGTGTGATCCCCTGAATTCAACCCCCTAGTACCGCCTAAAAGAGGGGAGACTGAGGGCACACCTCAGTGATGGAATGCCCTTGGTTTGATCCCAGTATTGCAAAGCAAACCACAAACTCTCCTAAAATCAGCTTTCAACCTATATTAGGTTTTTGTTTGTTTGTTTACTTGTTTGTTTGCAGTACTTGGGGTTGAACCCAGGCCCTTGCGCTTGCATACTTTGTTAAGTGCTGGACCACTAAGCTGCACCTCCAGTCCAATCTCTCTCTCTTTCTTTCTTTCCCCTCTTTCTTTCCTTCCTTTCTTTCTTTCTTTTTTTCTTTCTTTCTTTCTTTCTTTCTTTCTTTCTTTCTTACCTTTTGAAACAAGGTTTCGCTAAATTATGCAGATTGCCTCTGGTCTCGAATTTAGGATCCTCCTGCCTCTACCTCCTGAGCGGCTGGGATTACAGGCATGGGCCTCTGCGCCGCCGGCTCTATTTTAGTTTTTTTAATTCCATTATTTCCTTGTCCTTTCCCATCACCATGCCTTTTCTTTCACTTGGATTGCTCTTCATTTGGCTTTCTTCCTTTGCCCATCCTTTGAGCCCTGTAAGGGTTCCTCAGCATATATGAAACCATTTCTCATTTCCCAAGCCTACCTCCTCTGAATGTTGGGGGCTCTTCATACTTGGCTTAGGCAAATAAGAGACTTTTTCTCACATTATAATCATGAAATCAGAGGCCCCTCCTCCATCACTCACCCCCAAGTGCTGAGCACACGATGAACCCAAACCTTCAATAAAGAGCAAATAGGTGAGCCTGCCATCACAGTACAGTGTGCATTAGTGCATAAATTAACCACTCTTTGTTTTTTCTTTTTCCTCCCCTCCAGTGGAAACTAAATTTAAATGAAAGTGATTTTGTAGAGGTACTATTTTTCAAATTCAGAGACAAAGGAAAATTATAGTAGGAAAACTAGGTTCTCAGAAGGCTATTAAAAGATCTTTTTTTGCAATTTAGGATTTTCTACTGATATAGTGGTGTTTCTGGTTTCCAACTGCCCTAGTCAAGCAACTATCAGATGTTGCCAGTTGAAAGAGCTGGTCTTAAACTCTAGCTTAATGGTTCTCGATCTTTCTTCCTTAGTTCATTCAAAAGGAACAGAGTTTGTTATCGCAAAAACAGTCACTCACCCTTTATGACTCCTGGTCTGGTTACTACTAGTGAGCAACAGTATAGTCTATGGATAGCCAATAGAAGCATCATGACTGAAAGTTAAGTCCTTTCCTAATCCATCACTTCTGCCATATGGAAACTGCTCTGTCAAAGATGGAGAAAAGTGTTAATTGCAAATTTAAATGATGGGAAGAAAAACCATCATAATGCCCATACAGTAGGGTGATACTGAAAATAGGCTGGCTGAAGTTTCACGAAGCGTGTTTAAAAGCAAAATTTTCAGATGCATGAGCAATATCATACACATTTCTGTTAGAACATGCAATTCAATTGGAGAAAAATAAGACTATATCTTCCCAATATTTAATTCAATTTCAGACATGTTGGTTTTAAAGGTCAAAAAGTTGTCTAATATTTTCTTCCTCACTTCCCTTTACTCTTTATCACTATAAGACTAAGAATTGCATCCAGGGTTTAAATATAGTGTCTTAGTAGATTATTTTCTAATTCTCAGATGAAATTTTCTAGATCTATGAGATATTAGTAAGTGTCCAGATTGACTCTGTTCTGTTGTGACTTAAACACAAAGGTTGGACTCCAACAACATCACTCACTCCATGCTCATTAGCCGCCTAATTTCCCCAAAACAGCGGAGAGACAGAGAGCCTGCAAGCTGTCAGTCATACCTCTTTCCAGTGATTTTACATTTTTCCCCAAACCTGCAACCAAGCACTACCCATAGCAAAGGATTTTTAAAAACACCATTACCAAGAAGCTAGAAAATTTTGCATAATAAGCCCCCCTCAAATCAGCTTTGAAAATCAAGCATACTCAGAGACAGAAAGATAGACATACCCGCCCCCCCTTAAGGTCCGATTTTTAGTGCTAGACTACTACGTGTTTTCCTTGCAAGTGTATCATGTTTGGATTTAATTCTATACTTTTATTCTTATCTGTGTTATTTTGATTTGAAAATCTGAAAAGTACGTGAAAGACAAGTATAAAAAGGAAAATGATTCAGAAGAAAATAGGCTTTTTTTTTTTTTACTTTTTTACTACAATTGAGATGAGGCTGTGGTTTAACAAAGTAAATTTGGAAAAAGAAAATGATCTTCCTGCCAGTCTTTATAAAAATCAGAATTCCTTTCTTCCAGACACCTCAACCACCCTAATCAGTTTCATATGTTGTGTTCATATTATGTTAAAGGGCATGCAATCAGAAAGTTTCTAATGCTCTGATGTGCAGTGGAGGAAAGGTGATGGTACAATGTTGAAATTCTGAGTAATCTAAATACTTAGAGTAAAAGTAGTTTCTAATTATTTAGAATAGACAGCTAGTGTGGATACTTGGGCCAGTTCATTTTTTCATGAAGGGTGCATGGCACAAAACTGGTAAGTGTTATCTCTTATAGATGACAAACACATTGCATAAAAATCAACATATTAATGATAAGTAACCCTACAGCAGTCATGTGGTTTGAGAAAATATTTTACAGCTGACCCTTTCTCATTATTAACCCATGTAATTAGTTTCAACCTTTGAATGACTTGAAGGAATTATGTTTGAGTTTTCAAGAAATACTTCCCCTGTCTTCTCACATTATTAATATATGCAGGTACAAAATTTAAAATAGCTTGCTGGGGCTGGGTGCCATGGCCTCTGCTACTTGGGAGGCTCATACAGGAGGGTCATGAGTTCGAAGACAGGGGCAGCATGTGTAACTTAGCAAAACTCTGTCTCAAGATAAAAAATAAAGAAAGAACTGGGTGCAGCTCAACAGTGGAGTACTTGCCTAGCATGTGTGAGGCTCTATGTTCAACCCTAAGAACTGGGGAAAAAAAGATTTCTGGGGAGAAAGACTATAACCATCCATAATCCTCTGTCAAACTAAATTTGAAGTGATGTTTAAACTTTGCATAGAATAGTTAAAATTTATTTTGAAAATATTTTGTAAATTATATTCCATGTTTGGTCAGTTAGGAAACAATACTTGTTTAAATTCATATCTTCCATGAAACTGGTCTTGTAACAATTATCCTTTCAAAAAGCACAAATCATGGAGATGAGTATCAATCAGAAGTATATAGTTTAATGGAAGGGGGAGGGAGGACAAGAAGAATGTGATTTGTCTATATTCCATGAGAAAGGAATCATGTCAAAGTGAGACCTGATCCTTTCCAAGTTATTCTGTCTGCATCTTAATATCATTTCACATACATCTTGATGTTCCAAGTATCAGTAAACATCTAGTAATCAGAACAAATGTTCTGCCAAATCCCACGTATTATCTTAACTGTTTAAGGCATTGAGCACCCAAGATTTATAAATATATAATTAAAATCCCTACTTAAAAAATAAACCTAGATGGAAGATTTACATTTTTCTTAATCCATGTTTACACGAAGAAAAGATCTGTTTTTAAATATTACATCAGATCTTTGCAAGCTCAAATAAATCAGGGTGACACTTTGCCAAAACTGTTTCTAAAAATGATGGGTATTGATGCCCTGTGGTCAGGGAACCTTCTCTGTGGAGTTGTAGAATTCTCTCATTATTCAAAAATGCCACTAGCTTAGGTGCTGCACGTGCATGTTATGATTGGTGCACTGCCAACCCATGTACATCCACAATTACAGGTATTCCATACAAAGCAAGTAGAACTCCAAAAATGTTTCTGCTTCTTCCTAGGTAGATCTATACCTAGAGATGTTTGGTAAACTTCATTGCTTTTCTACAGAAATGCAAAAAGAGTCTTGCCACTACAAAGGATAAATCTGTTGCCCACATTGTTAAGGTAATGTGTTAGTCAGTTTTTCATTGCTGTGAAAAATAACTGAAAAAAAATTTTAAAGGAGGAAGGATTTATTTTGGTTTATTGTTTCAGAGGTTTCAGTCCATGGTTGTCTTGATCCATTACTATGGGTCTGGGGTAAGGCAGGACATTGTGGTGGCAGGAGCATCAACTCACCTCATGGTGGATAGGAAGCAGAGAGAGAGACACTGGAAGGTGCCAGAGCAAGATACAGCTGCCAAGAACATTCCCCTGGTGACCTGCTTTCTCCGGCTAGGCCCCCTCTCCTAAGGTTTCTAGCACCCCTCAAAATAGTACCACCAGCTGGAAACCAAGTCTTCAATACATGAGCCTGTGAGAGACATTTCATACCCACACCATAACAGGTGCTGCTTCAAGGCCCAAGGCATTTCCATGGCCCTCTTCCCATCTCAGTGAAAGAGGACTGGAAAATAACTCATAACATTTGGATGTGTATGAGATAAAACACTTTCATTGTTTCCTTAATTATATTGGAATTGAAATATACTTTAACTATACAAAGATGTATCAAATAAAAAATGAATACTTTCACAATGATTTGTAGTTAGGTGCCATTGAGTCGAATCTAATGCACAGCAACCTTGTGTACAACACAGTGACACACTCCCCAACACTGTGCCATGCACATGATCTTTTTATGTTTATGGCAATTGTTGCAGACACTGTGTTTCTTCTCATTTTGAGTCATGCCACATCAGCAAAAGGATGTCTCAGGGGCTTTACTCCATTCCAAACAATTCAAATTTTCTTCTACATAACCTATGTTAAGCAGGGTCCGCCTATCACAAGACTGCACATTAGAAGAGCACTGTACCACACAACAAGCTAGAATAACACATATAAGACACATTGATATGTATGATAGACTTTTCTCAATTTTCAACTGTTTTACAAATTCACTAATAAAAGAATACAGAGCACAGAGCATTGGCACTTGTCTTAACTCTGCCCCCTATTCAAAATAAAATGACTCCACTCATTAAGATTGACTTTTCTTTGAGGAGACAACTCTTCCCCAGTTGTCTTTTTGAATTCTTTCCAGCTGGGGCAGCTCATTTTCTGGCACTATATTTGACTATGCTTCTCTGCTATTCATATTTTGGGAGTGGGCTGTTGGGAACTTCTCCCTAGTCTGTCTTATTGTGGAAGCTCAGCTGAAACCTGTACACCATGGGTGGCCCTGCTAGTATCTGAAATACTGATGGTATAGCTTTCAGCATCGCAGCAACATGTCAGCCCCCACAGCACAACCAGCTGACAGACACATAAGAGTTCAAAATAATGGCAATATTAATATTTTCGTTGTAGAATGTTTATTTTGGCTAATTTGGTATCAATTCATTTGTTGACTCTCATCTGAGTCCTCTGTATAATATAAAATAATTCAGTTGGAAGAATTACTAGACAAAACAAACTTACCATAGCTATATAGGGTGGACTTCTGAGTCCTAGGATTTCATGAGGTCTTTTGGAAAGAACATTGTCACAGTCAGATATGCAGTCCACACTAAGGAACAATAGCAGTGCCTGTACAAATCAGAGTATCTACACTGTATATTGCCTGCAGCTGTACTACTGTGGCATCTGATCCTGTCAGATCTCAGAAGCTAAGCAGCGTCAGGTCTGGTTAGTCCTTGGATGAGAGACTGTCTAGGAACACCAGGTGCTGTAGGCTTGGGATAAGGACCCAGCAACCCACTCCCAAAAAACAATCAAGCAAACAAAACCCTCTGAATATCAAAGAAGCATGACAATAGTGTTTTGCCTATTGTACATGGGGTCGCTATGAGGCAGACACCGACTTCACAGCACCTACCAACAACAACAACACTGTATGCAATAGGCCTTATGTGGATACTACTGAATATTTCCTTCTCCTTTTCTTTTCCTTTTTCTACATGAATCGATTAGTCATGAACCAAATAACTTTACGGATTTTTAAGAGGTGACTAGGGTATTGGCAAACTACTAATTGATTAAGTAATTTCTGCTAAAGGGATACATAACTGAAAAAAGCTACAAAAATGAGGGTCTTCATAAAGTTGACATATGCAGAAGATGGAAGAGAGCAGTACGCATAGTAGGCAGGACCTCTCAAAGGCAGGAAGAGGACTAATGTTATGTATGGTCACAGAAATCAAGAGGCCATTTTCCATTTGAGCTGGGCAGATGTCCAAAGGAGGAGGAGGAAAGCTCCTTGGGTCATTTAGGAAAGCCATTAGCTGTTTATGGGAGCATTTTCAGTACCATGATGGCAATCTCAGTTAGATTTTTGAGAAAGCACACAGTGGGTATGGTAAAGATGCAAAGACCATAGCTATCTACAAAACTTTGGAGCAACATCTGTCAATGAACATAATGGAAAAATTTTATTTTGATCAGGGGGAGGAGGTAAGGCAAGTGTCAGTGCTCTGGGTTTTTTAGTGAATATGTAAAATAGTCAAAGATTATTTGAGAAAAGTCTAACATAAACATCAATGTGTCTTATGTGTGTTATTCTAACTTGTTGTATGGTACAGTGCTCTTTTAATGTGTATTCTTGTGATAGGTGGACCCTGCTTAACACAGGTTATACAGAAGAAAGTTTGAATTATTTTAACCAGTGTGTTGACCTAAATATTCCAGTAGGGCACTTGTGGGTTTTGCTCTTAGCTCTTTTGATTTGCAATGGAGTATAACCTCATGGAGTTGCTGTTGCTATTATATAAATCCTGTGAAGTTTCTCAGCTAGAGTATTTTTAAATTTGTTCTGAAGTTCCTTCGAATTTCTTTCACTTCTCATGCAAAATATATTAGGAAGAAAGGCAAGTAATGTCATCCTCATTTTGCAGAATAAGAACCTGAGGGAGAATTTGTAACTTGCTATCCTGATGGAATAATAGTTTTCATCTGTCCTGGAGACTATAAATGTAGGAGGAAGCTGTTCTAATTGCACTGTGAAACACACTGTCTGTTTTGATAGGTGGTGTTCGCTGTATGTAAGAAAAAAATTATAACTTGTTGCTTAAAATAACCAAAAGTATTCTTTTAACCTAAGCCTAATACTGATCTGTACATTAGATCAGTATTGCCTTAAGAAAAATTCTAATAAAACTCTTCACATTGGTCCAGAAATAGATGTTAAGTCTTATTTTTTCCTTACAGAGGCAAAACCTTTGGAAGTTATTTATTGATCAATTTTCTATAGCCTTACTATCCTGGTGTCCAATTTTGTCAGATCTCAGATGCTAAGTAGGGCTGGGCCTGCTTATTACATGGATGGGAGACCACATGGAAATACTGGGTGCTGTAGGCTTGGGAGAAGGACCAAACAGCCCATTTTCAAAATAATCAGTCATTGAAAACCCAAAGACTAGTGAAGAACCACTGTCAATAGTGCCAGGCATGGCAAGTGTCAGGTAGTGTTTTGTCTGTTGTATATAGGGTTGCTATGAGTCAGACTAGACTTAACAGCACCTCAAAACAACAGAAATAGCAACAGCAACGTTGATCAACTGCTCTGAGAAAGTCAGACTCATCTTAAGAAAACAGACTGTGAGAAAGGGAAGAAATGAGACATCATGGTGTTAAAAGGACCATAAGGTCCTAACACCCTTAGTCTTTGGTCATCATTCACTCTCTGACCATGATCCCATGTAGTTGCAATATTAGAATCATGCTGAATGTGCCTGTACCATGTGGGTGGTTACTACCAATCCCATTCCATCCCTAACCTAGAAAGGGAAAGCTCTGGAAAATGGGCCATAGCAGTGAAAATGCTGTGGCATTGGTTGCAAAGTTTAAACTTTTCCTTGAAGAATTTGAATGCTGGTATCTCTTTAAGCTGTAGTTACTTCTTTAGATGTTTTGGGGACTTGTTTACTGTCGGCTATAATGTTTTCTCAACAGAGAAATTTTTTTACAAATAGAGTCTTGGTTAGAAGATGAACTGATAAGTGAAAATTTATTTTACAGTTTTAAATATATAGAAATGTATATATTTAACTTATAATGTCAATCTTTAAGATGCTTCTTTCGTTATCATTTTATGTCACCTTTTGTTACTGAACTATTCTGGGTTAAGGCAAACACATGCAGTCATGTAACCATGCTGCACTCAAGACATAGAACATTTCAATCATCATAAATAATTCCCCTGTGTCCCACAGAAGACAACCTTCCTCATAACCTCAGGCTGCTGGCAATCATTGATGTGTTTTCTGTCCATATAGTTTTGACTTTACTAGCATGTTGTATAAATGGAACCATACAGAATTTAGGTTTTGAGTCCAGCATTTGCCCCTTAATAAAATGCATTTGAGATTCATCCATGTTTTTTGTCTGTCAGCCGTCCATTCCTTTTTATATCTGAGTAGAATTTTACTTTGTGCATATACCATGGTTTATCATCTTACCAGTAGAACTCTGATGTTGTTTCTGATTTGGGGCAGTATATTGGTCAGTGTTTTCCAAATAATAATAATAATAATAATAATCATAGGATATGAGTGTGTGTGCATGTGTGTAGATATTATCTATATTAAAATTGTAATACTATATACTCATAACAAAAGATGAATATAAGCCAAGTTTGACTTCTGCGGTTACAAGAGGTCATACTACACATTCCACAATTGTAAGAAGTCTACTACACATTGTTACCATAATTCAATTCAACTTTGAAAAGTAATATATAGGTAACATCTCTTAAAATGTGTATGCATTTTTTGCACCCCTGGTATATGTTGTTGTTGTTCTTAGGTGCCCTACAGTCTTGTCTGACTCATAGTGACCTTCTTAGGGTTTCCACTGGCTGGTTGTTTCGAAATTGTTTCAGGAGTGGGTTGCCAAGTCCTTCTCCTATTTTTATGGTGCTGGTGATTAAACCCAGAGCCTCAGAGCATGCAGAGCAGAAGCTCTACCAACTAGCTAAATCCAAGCCCCTGGTATACACATACACACATAAATATATTAAAACCTATATAAAGAGATTTATTGTAAGAATAGGCTCACAAAGTTATGAGGGCTGATGAGCCCTGGAGTGAGCAATCTGGAGATCCAACAGTTATGATGGTGTGGTTGCAGTCAGAGCCCAAAGTCCAGAGAAGCGGGAGAGCCTGTGTCACAGTCCAAGTCCAAAAGTTGGCAAGCTCAAGACCCAGATGACCCACTGTTTTGGTTGGAGTCTGAAGGCCGGCAAAAACCCTATGTCCTAGTATGATGGCCATCAGACAGGAATGTTTTGGGTGTTGGAGTTCAAACCTTACACCTCGTGAATGCTAGCCATGCAGTCTACTACTGACTTATATATATCCTCAGCCCCAGATTGTGCTTTTGATGGGATACTTAAGAATTCTTTGCCTAGCCTGGGGTCACTAATACAGTTTCATATGTTTTCATTAAAATGCTTTTTTTGATGAATACAAAGTTGAATTTAGGGGTTCAATTTACAGTTGATTCCTATACTGGTCACAGCATCTAATTAATTTTTATGTTATATCTTATTTTACTGGTAGAAAATCTGTGAAATCACATTTTACAAAATATATGTAGTTAGAAAAGGAAAGAGTTTTTTTTAATGCATTTCTCTTGTAGTCCCAGTATTCTACCCAACTAAAATAATCCTTAAGATTAAAACAAATTGTAGAGCTGGGTGTAGTGGCACACGTCTATAATCCCAGCAACTCGGGAGGCAGAGGCAGGAGGATTGCAAGTTCAAGATCAGAGGCAGTCTGCATAATTTAGTGAGACCCTATCTCAAAAAATAAAAAAAAAGAATGAGCTGGGAATGCAGCTCAGTGGTATAGTACTTGCAAATGCAAACCCAGGGCCCTGGATTCAACCCCCAGTACTGAAAAAAAAATTGTATAAATATTTGAATTTACAGTTGAATCAGACACCAGAACTGCTAGAATTTTTTTTTTTTTTTTTCTGTACTGGGGGATGAAACCCAGGGCCTCACACACTCTTTGCAAGAGCTCTACCACTGCACTGCACCCTCATCCCCTTTTTAATTTTTTATCTTGAGACAGGAGCTCGCTGAGTTATATAGGCTGCCTCTGATCTTGAACCTGTGATCCTTCTGCCTCTACCTCCTGAGTCACTGGAATTACAGGCATGTGCCACTTTGCCTGGCCTGGAATTTTTTTAAATCATAAACATCTCTCCCTCAAAAAGCACCCAGCAGAAAACTAAATGCTAAAATTTTCTATTGCACTACTACAATGTGCCATAGTCAGAGTGAGCCTTGGCCAAATTGAGAATGGTCCATTTGTGTTGTAGTGGAATGTTTAAAAGAGAGAGAGAGCGAGAGAGAGAGGGAGAGAATGAGAATGAAGGAAAGAGAAGAGGCCAGTACAGATGTATAACTTTCCTAATCATCCAAACTATTTTCAATACATGGGAGTAGGTCTGGAAAGATAAGGAAAATTTTTTATCCCAAAGACTACAAAGAACAAGAACAAAATAAACAGACCACAGAAACCAATTTTCCTAGTAATAGATATGCTTGTTGTTGTAGTTGTTGTTGTTAGGTGCTGTTGAGTCAGGTCCCACTCATAGTGACCATATGTACAACAGAATGAAATGCTTCCTGATACTGAGCCATGCCCAGCACTATGCCAGTGCATCTCTGATATTCATAGGGTTTTCAGTGGTTGATTTTTTTGGTAGTGGGATACCATGGCCTTCTCCCATTTATGCGGTGCTGGGGATCAAACCCAGCGCCTCAGCGAGTGCTGAGTAGCACTCTACCAACTGAGCTAACCCCTAGCTCCAGTAAATATGCTAGTATTATCCAAATCTATACAATATTTGTTATAACTGTGTAGTTTTTTTTTTAAAAATCACGTTTTTTTAAAAGTTACATATTCTTTTTAAATCACATGAAAGCTAAGTGCTTGCAGAACCCCTGACCGTTTCCCTAGAAACCTGGTTTGTAAACTCCCTGGTCTTCTGACCTGTATATTTTACAAATGAAGAAAATAAGAGCCAGAAATAGGGATCAAATTTGAATTCATACAGCAGCCTTATGATAAATAAAGCCAGGTTTTCTGACCATTATTTTAGTGTTTTTTTTTCTGTCACAGACTCTCAAATTATAGCAGAAAATATATCTCCTTGGGTCTATTACTTAAGGAATAAAGATTATACTTGATTTTGTGAGACCTTTTCTGGCATTTCAACTTATGTCTTACACAATAAGTGTGCTTTGTGGCTGCGGTGAGCAATTTTTGAAAATTTAAGACATTTCCTTTCCTAGCTTCCTCTAGGGAAGGCATCCTAGGCCACAACCCAGATCCTAATGAAAAACATGTAAACCTTCTTGTTTGTTTTCCTTGTCAATTGGCCTATAATTTAAGATCCATTCAGTGGCAGATTTATCAAGTGACTAATCTCTGAGAAGACTTGAAGTGACAAGGAGAAGGTGGTTGTGGCCTAGACACATATTGGTCATTTGTTCAAATAATGAAGGTAGGAAGCCAAATACCTCCTGGCTTACTCATGAAGATAAACTCAGGGTGAGTAAATGAGCGTTTGATCCTCAGAAAGGCTGGTTACAGGTACAATAAAAATAACATGGATGACTTGGGATGCTTTTGCTGGACAAATTGACTTGGGTTGTCTCTTGTTTTCTGTAGTTGTCAAGGAAAAATTCATAGCTGTATAGTAACCTGATAGTTATAATAGTACTATAAAATCCATACCAGCTCAGCTGCCCTGAAAATGAGAAATAACTTTTGAATAGATTACTATTTTCACCTGGAATGTGAGCTTCTCAAAGTATGGATTGTTTGTTTATTTTGACAAGACCTACCTGGTACCTTGCCTGCAGCCATACCACTGTGGCATCCCATCCCTTCAGATCTCAGAAGCTAAGCAGGTTGGGGCTAGTTAGCACTTGGATGGCAGAACACCTGGGAACAACAGTTGCTGTAGGCTTGGGAGAAGGACCTGGAAACCCACTCCCAAACACCAATTTGCCATTGAAAACCCTATGAATAGCAGAGAAGCACTGACAATAGTGTTGTACATAGGGTCACTATGGGTTGCACACTGACTGGACAGCACCTAACAACAACAACAATCTGTAGATATTGCAGATACTCATTCAGTCTTGTTTCACTATTGGATGGTAGATAAGCCATCTATGATATAATGAAGATTTGTTTAGTCTACCTGGTTCATACAACACCACTATGAAGGGTAAATCCATAAGTAGGAAATTTATCTCAACCACTTGCCTGAATGTCCTTTTGCTACCAGAGTTATATCATTTATAAAGACGTGAAAACTATTTTCTAGTTGGTAATCCTAGAGTCGTATTCATAACTTTTAATAATAGAAAGAATTTAAGCACAGCCTCTTTTTAATATCATCGGCCCCCATTTGATAATTCTATATAACTGATTTAATAATGATTTTTTGTTCCTACCTCATTCCAGTAAAATAAGAAAGAAAAACATAATGCCAGCAGGAAGTTAGGACTATGCAAAGCAAACATAATTGAGTTCCAAATGGTACCACATCATAGTGTCAAAATAGGGAAAAATTGGGAGGAAATTGGCAAAAACCTCCAAACTGGGCAAACGGCTTTTGAATATCTGGTTTGTAAATTAGAAATCTAGGGGAAATGAAAGTAACTTGGTTGCACGTTTGTATAAAACCCTTCACAAATCCCCCAAACCTGATTGGACAATTGGACTCAAAGCTGATTGGCTCAGGCCATTCTGTGGGTGAGCTATATAAAGAGCTGCACTGGGGCAGCTTCATCCTTTTCACCCAGACCATGGGCTAAGTAAGACCTTTTCACCTTCCTCTCGCCCGGACCATCGGCAAGGAAACAGCTCAACCACCAACAAGGAAAGACAACATTCTTGCCCGGACCGGACCACTGATAAGGAAACAGCTTTCCCCCTCTCTCTCCAGGACCTTCAGTGAGGAAACAATGCTCTCCCTGCCACAACCATCAACAAGGAAAGAACCTCCTCTCTATCTGATCACCAACAAAGCAACAGCTGTCTCCTTGTGACCACCGAGACCACCAACACGGGTATTTGCCCCTGGAAGGCAAAAGCACCTGAGGCTTTTCCTTTCTCTCGTTTCCTCCAGGGTCCTGAGGGCCGCAGGAGTCTGCGCCCCTCACCTGAGGGTCCCGAGTGAATTGTGTTTAGTATCTGTGTGCGCGGCAGCACCGCCCCAGCGAACATCAGGGCCGGACTGGGAGGCACGCGCCCCACAAAACTAACACACTTGGACAGATAGGGCATTTGCCATAGGACAGTATCCCTTCATAGATAAGTGTATGAGTCATTGAGAGGGAAATATTAAGATAATTGCTGTAATTACTTGGAGAACCCCAAGTTTGTCACAGGTTTAAGAGCCAGAGCTTACCAACTATTGCTTCTAAGCTCACGTGTAGTCTAGGATGGGTCATACCTCTTTGAACTAGTTGTAGCTTTCATAGTGACAATACAACATGAATTTCAAGTACTTTCTTTCACTAGAGAAAGAATTAGTATGTTGGCTCATAGTCTACAAATGTGCAGTCTTGGGTTTGCTCATTAGGTTTAAAATTACATTTTAGAAAACCAAACAATGAAAATCATTTCCATGGATATGCCAGTGTGTATATCCATTTTGAGATTTGTCCTATATTTGGTGATATTAATGAAATGTTACCAGAATCCCCCATGAGTAATGATTTTTCTTTCATTTCACAAAATGCACTCTTGACTCTAATCATGTTTTGTGTCTCAAGTAAGAACCTCACTATGGCTTTCCAACACTATTTTTTTTTCTGTTTTATTTCCCTACTACTTCCTTTGGTGACTACTCACAGTTATTTTTGCTTATTTTGAAGTATATTCCTGAATATTTATAACCATCATCTTTCAAAAATAATGTACTATTTTAACTGAATTGTATACTTAACCACTGGTATGTTTTCAGAGCATGTTGATAAATCTCTCTGACCTCATATGAACATTTGCATTGATCATGAGAGCTGAGCCTCTTTATGTGTATCACATAATACTGTGCCCTCATGGAGTTTTCATGAAAAGATCTGTATTCAAGGAAGGTTTGAGAGAGAGATTTGATGAAGTCTTGGATGTGGAAATTATTCGTACTTCAGAGCTACAGGAAACTTAATGATTAACTATTTAAAATTTCTAATTTCAGACAATACAATAAAGCTTAGAAGAAATTTAAAAATTGGCTACAGGCAAGTCACTAATGAGTGAGATAGCCTGAAGGAGAATCTTGGCCTTTTGTCCCTCAGCCAGTGCTTTTGTCATCATTTACCTGGGAATCAAGCACCACAGTGCTCAGCTCAGATCCATTATTTATTTAATGGTTCCAGTTGTTTTTCAGAAGAATGGGGAGCAAATATAAATATATACATTTATTAAGTTAGTTAGTACTAGAGGGTTGAACCTAGGCCTTGTGCATGCTAGGTAAGTGCTCTACCACTGAGCCACAACCCATACCCTTTTTCTTTTTTCTTTTTTCTTTTTTTTTTTTTTTTTGTCTTGAGACATGGTCTCTATAAGTTGTGCAGGCTGCCTCTGGCCTCAAACTTGGGATCCTCCTGCCTCAGCCTCCCAAGCCACTGGGATTATAGGCACCACAGCATCCAGCAAGGGTAAATATTTGAAAGAAAGCATCTCTGATAAGAAAATAAAGTGTACCATTAGTACCTTGATACTGGAATTGCTCTGTGCTCAAACATTTTGGTCCTCAAGCAATATTGCTGAGAGAATTCTTGCTCTGTATCCGACCACTTACTTGGTATTTGATCACCATGCTAAAACCAATATGTGATACTTCTAGGGGAAACAAAGGGAAAATGTCACTTTGTGCATCAATTTATAGCAGTATACACCTGTCCTGGTGCTGTGTTCACTATCTTGTGGGATTTTTATTGTTGTTTTCTTATTTTTTTTATAACCTGTACCATATAGTCATCATGACACTCAGAAACTCTCCTGGTGTTAAAAGTGAAGGAAAGAAGAAAACAGCACAACAATTGAATTTAAAAAAACAACTTACTGCTAGGTATGTGGATGGCATACGTGTGTCTGCATTGGCCATTCAGTGTGGTGCTGGAACCAATACGTATGTTATTTTTTAGGGGATAAAAGAGCTCACCACTCAAACTGATCAGTACTTGACCAGCCTTCCAGAATGGATTATGGTACCTTATACCTCTACTTCTGTGTTGGTATTCTATCTTCCTAAAAAGTATTGAATGGAAGATATTATTAATCCCTGAGAGTGGGTGAAGAGGTGAGCACTAGACTTAGAGTCTGTCTCTTATTAGCAATTTACTTAATGTCTCTGTACTTCTCTTCACTCACCTGGAAAAAAATCAACAATCTCAGCATTCTTAGACTGTTGCCAAAATTGTGTGTGTGTTATTATCATACAAATGCATTAGGATCGATAAGTGGTATATAATAATGTTTTGGTTAGGTGCCGTTGAGTTGTCCGACTCATAGCGACTCTTCATACAACCAGCAAAACACTAATGTCAGTGCTTCTCTGCTGTTCATAGGGTTTTCATTGGTGAATTGTTTTTTGGGAGTGGGTTGCTGGGTCCTTCTCCCATATATTATTGTTGTTGTTGTTGTTGTTAGGTACTATCTAGTCATGTCTGACTCATAGTGAGCCTCATAGGGTTTTCAATGGCTTATTGTTTGGGGATTGCCTTGGGAGCAGATTGCCATGTCCTTCTCCCATTTTTGTGGTGCTGGGAATTGAACTCAGGACCTCAGAGACTGCAGAGCGGTGCTCTACCAACTGAGCTAAATCCCAAGCCTACAGCACGTGGTGTTCCCAGGCGGTCTCCCATCCAAGTAATAACAAGGCCCGACTCTGCTTAGCTTCCAAGATCTGGTGGGATCGGATGCCACAGGGATATGGCTGCAGGCTCATATATTATTAGTCACTGATTATTATAATTATGAGTTACTATGATTAATTTATCCACTATCAAGTTGGGGAGTCATTTGATTCAAGGTAATATAATGGAAAGAACAGAGATTTTGCTATCAAAGAGGATTCACATTCCTTTGTGGCCAGTTTTTAGCTATAAGTTCTTATACAGGGTAGCACACCTCCCAGACAGGCTGCTTTACCGAGTTGCAAGGATGGAAAGGATTAATTGAAGGCACCCGGCCCATTCACTTCATGCTGGTTTCATTTCCCTCCCATCTTTGCTAAGCATCAGTATAGCAGATAATTGCTGAAGATTGGCAACATTTTACACATGTATAGTGTAACTTTGTCATTTCATGCATTGGGTTTTACTCCTGAATCAACTTATGTATAGTTTTTATCATGTAATTGCTCTTTACCCCTTCTTTTCTTGCCTTGTTTTCTATTTCTTTCTCCCTCCCAGTAAGTTCTAATTACAAATGTGCCTCATGTTTCTGAGTGTCCCTGAGATACCCTTTTGGTTGTAACTTGATGTGCTTTTATTTCTGATAAGAGGGAAAAAATTACTGATAATAGTTAATTAAAACCAGCTATTGTTAATTTATGGGGTTCTCATCAAACTCAATGCCATTTTTTCATTAATAGAGATTTTTATTTTGTTTTTACAGTGGCAAGTATAAGCCAGTTAAATGAAGGGTCATTGAAGTGTTTGTGCAGTCTTCAAAATCCAAACAAAACAGAAAACCCCATTTACCCACATTTAGAAACATAGAACGACCATCTTCTTGCCTTACGAAGCTCTCTGTAAGAACTGAACCTCACTCCTTTGAGGTGTTTCATGGTCTCCAGCCCCATTTTCCTTCCCTTCCCTTCCCTCTGCTCATGCTGTGCTTTTCTGAAGTGGAGAAGTTTTGTTGTACTTCTGCCTAGCCCCCAGGAACTGTCCAGGGATGTGGAATTTGGAAGAGTCCCTGGAAAAGATTGACTTCTTCAAGTTGTACAGCAGATAACCTGACGTTTACTGGCCCTGGCAGCATCCCTGGGAGAGAATGTTCATAACGACAAAATGATAATGGATGGCTTTTCCACTGTGCTTGGCACCAATGTGGTGTCTTTCATCAACAGGCACTTTTCCACCTTCTTTTTGACAGACATGCTGGTAGAGACCAGACAAGCAAGTCTCCCTCTGTTGCTTGGGTTTCAGTACAGTGTGTTCCTTCGATGATATCTCTGAGCATTGGTAATGTGGAGGATATTAAAAAATAATGAGGATTTGGTAGGGAAAGGGAGAACTAGCCCCAGAGGAAACTGGGGAAGTTGCTTAGAGCCCAATTCCTAATCAGATTAGAATCACAAATGTGCTGCAGTTCGAGTGGGTAGTTTATTATATATCTGGGAATAACCTCTGAGCTTACCATGGAGAGAACACCTATCTACATTATTTTGAATTATGAAAACTAAATAGTCAATACCAACTTTTAGAAATACCTTATTTTTAAAAACTGGGTTTTCTGGGCCAAAAAATGAAGAAAAAATAAAAGTAGGGAGTAAACAGATCAGAAGAATTTTCAATATACCTGCTCACATGGTTTGCATTAGCCTATGAGTAATGACTAATAATTGACAGCTATGAGGTCTTACAGATATGCTGTGTATGGGAATGTCAAAGAAGAAGGGAAACATATCCGTCTGTTTATGTATTAGAGTTTCAATAGTAATTGGGTGGGCAATACAGAGGCACAAGGAAGACTTGATACTTAAAGCTGAAGAAATCAGTTAATCCAATTCAATAAGCATTTATGGACCACTAACTAGCCAAGCAGTATGTAATGTTCTGGAAGTTTAAACATGAATAAGGTGTGGTCTCTAACTGCCTAGAGCTTTTAGATTTGCAAAGAAGATAAACATAAAAGACTTATATACAGTGTGAACCTAGAAAGTTCTTTGGCAATAAAAACAAAGGAAAACTTTTGTCAAGAAGAATCAAGAAAATGTGCAGTAGAGCTTGATTGGATTTTTCTTGGGGGCTTTCACCAAGTGAAGATGAAGAGGGAAAGGGTTCTAAGTAGAGGAGACAGCATGTGAGAAAGCATGAGGATGTGGGAGTTGATCATATATTTGAGTCTATAGTGGTGTAACTTCAGGAAGGTAGAGAAGTATCAGGAAAAGTAGGCAGAAGTCAAAGTTTGGAAGAATTCTGAGTAGCATGTAAAGCATTTTGCTTTATCTGCTGTATAAAATAACTATTCTCAATGGGGGTTACAAAGGCATATCCTTTTCTGTTGAGACATATCAGAATAAGTAAAGGGCTTTTTAGAATAACATATGTTCCCTTGGAGATTCTGAAATGATGCAAGTAAGTTATTGCCAAAAGAACCCACTGATACCGTGATGTCATGTTATCTCAGCTGCTACATTACAGCAGAATAAAAATCAATAGTAGTTGCTGTTGGTTTCCATGCTGACTCCCCTTGGGATCTCTTAGGGAGCTTTAAGGATACTAGTACAAGGGGGGATTGCTGGGAATTGGCTTGAGAACTAATATCTTATACAGAGCTCTCCAGCTGATTCTACTGGGGAACTAAGCTGAGGACCCTACCACTAGGCCCATAGAAACAGTGCCAATGGAAGAAAATGGAACAGTTTAATTGGGATCGCCCTCGCAAAGATTGTAAGCTTGAGTCTTGCTTAGAAAGAGGTGGGTATAGATTAACTATTACAAGAGGGTAGAGGTTGTGTCTAAAGGGGAAAGCAATAGGAGAAAATAAAGTATAAATTAAAGAATGTAGATGAAAGTTGTACAGATGTCAAAGCTCAGCACCTGCTTCTTTTCACATGATGTGTTTGGGGTCAATGCAGAAAAACAGCAGAATTTTAGCAGGGAGAGGCAAGGGGAAGGAAACTCATGAGGCGTCATGTGTCCTAAAGAATTTTTGTCTAAAAATGAATTGTTGTTGTTAGGTGCCATCGAGCCAGTATCCAACTCATAGCGACCCTACATACAACAGGGGAAACAATATTGTCGGTGCTTCTCTGCTGTTCATAGGGTTTTCAATGGCAGTTTGATTTTTGGGAGTAGGTTGCCGGGTCCATCTCCCAGGCCTACAGCACCTGGAGTTACCAGGCGGTCTCCCATCCAAGTACTAACCAGGCCCAACGCTGCTTAGCTTCCGAGATCTGATAGGATCGGATGCCACAGGGCTAAAAATGAATAGAGGGCTTATAATTGCTTTGTCCACAGCTTCCGAGCATGTGTTCAGTGTGTGTAATAAAGGAGAGTCTACAGGGTATAGAAGCATTATGTTCCACTGACCTTGCTTTATTTGTAGTCTTGCCTGTGGAGGCCTAGGCTTGACAACTCATAAAGATTCCCAGGGTCCTGGGCAAAGATTGTCTGGGAGTATGTTATTATCAAAGTTGTGTTCTGTATTCAAATCAGTGCATCATTATCAGTCTTTCTATAAATGAATCTAAATAAAGGAGGTAAATAGCACATACTTTCTATGTGCAGAGAAGTGGCAATGAACAGGAAGTAGTGTGAAAATAGGGTTAAAAACAAGCTTTCCAAAAACCTCATTTCATGGTATGAATAAACCTGAGATGCTTCATTTATGATACAGCCAGATGTAATTAGAAGTAACTGACAGTCTATGGACAGACAGGGAATGAATGAGGTGCTTATTACTTTAATCATTTTGAGTTACTGTGTCATGCTGAGCTCATGAATGCCACCAACACAAAGTTAGAATACTCAAAAGGGACCATAAAATATGAAAAGACAAAGGAAAGCTTTTTTGGAGGGAGGCATTTAAATTAGTAGTCTGTAGGATTTCTTCCTGCAATCTCAACATACTGATGTGGAATGCATGGAAACTCATTATTTTCCTTCTTCTCTGGTTATACATATCGTGCCTATATCTGTGAGTACAATTTGTGTGGTATCCATTCATGGAATCTGTGCTTGGTAATCTGCTACTTTCCTTGGGTGTTTGCAACAGAGGAAGTGCCTTGTGAGAGGACAATATTTGCAGGAAAGAGCATGATCCTGGGAAAGGCACGAAGTTACATAAGACTGGTATCCAGGGCATACATTGGAAAGGGGCAAGATCCCAAAGTGGAGAATGTAGGCAGAGCATCTATGCCAAAATGTTTCAGTATCATCTTGGAAGTATTGGCTATTTATTCAAGGGATTTTAAGGAATAAAGGATGTGCATTTATTTTTGGAAAAATCTTCATGGAACCAGAGTTGACTAAACCTAAATCAAAAAAATAAAATTAGTTAGGTGGCTTTTGCCATTGTCATGACGAAGAGGACACTGTGAAAGGTTGAGGTGGTGGGGATGAAAATCAAATAGTGAATCAGAGAAATCTGTGAAACTCATTGAAAAGAGAGCAAGGAGCCCAGTACAGTGCCTAGTGTGATGATAGGAAGGTGGCAATGTCATGAACTGCAAGAGGAGTTTCAGAGGAGGAAAAAGCTGGGATCCAGCAGCAATGGATTCAATTTCAGCCATGTTGAGTTTGAGGTGGCTGATTAAATACACAGGTAGATTAATCCAAAGGGAAGTTGGAATTATGGTCTTAAGTTACCAATTTAGAAGTCACCTGCATGCACTGAATAAATTTCTTTTGCCATATGAGTACGTGAAAACACCTAGGTAGAAAGACTGCAGTGTGATGGGGGGGAAATGGAAAGAAAATGCCTGGGGAATAGCATTCAAAGAATGGAGGGAAGAAGGGGAGTCTACAGGGTGACTAGGGAGAGAAGAAAAATAAGATGGAGTAAAGCCTAGATGGGAGGAGTAGAGGGGGATCAGAAGTCCAGGGAAGCAGAGGGAATTTCAAGACATGAGCAATAGTCAGCACAAAAAACCGTCACTGAGAGGACAGGGCAAAGCCACTGAAAAATGCTGACCAAGTGTAGCCGAGAGATGCAGCTGAATAGTAAGGAAGGAAGCCAGTTGTAGCTGGGTGAAAAGTGACTGGGTAAGAAAACAGGATGGAGTGCTTTATTCAAGAAGTTCTGCTGTGAAGGAAAAGAAGTAGGGTAAGAAAGAGGATGACAGTTGGAGGGGATTAAAGAAGAATTTGGTTATCTTACCTTAGGTTTCTTTGCTATCCATAGGGTTTTCAATGGCTAGTTGTTTCAGGAGTGGCTCACCAGGTCCTACTCCCTAGTCTGTCTTAGTCTGGAAGCTCACCTGAAAACCTGTCCACCATGGGTAACCTTGCTCATGTCCGAGGTTACAGTGGCAGAGCTCTCAGCCTCATCGCAACACACAAGCCCCCACAGTGTGCCAAACTGACAGACATGTGGGGGGAAATATTAAATGATGCAGTAAACATCAAAAGAAGATGAGAAGAATACACAGAGTCATTATACAAGAAAGAATTGGTAGATGACCAACCACTCCAAGAGGTTGCATATGAAGAGGAACCAATGGTGTTGGAGGACAAAGTGGAAGCTGCCTTGAAAGAACTGATGAAACACAAGGCTCCAGGAATTGATGGGACATCAACAGAGATGTTTCAACAAACAGATGCAGCACTGGAGGTGTTAACATGTTTATGCCAACAGATTTGGAAAACAGCTACTTGGCCAACTGACTGAAAGAGATCCATATTTGTGCCTATTCCCAAAAAAGGGGATCCAACTGAATGTGTGAACTATCAGACAATATCATTAATATCACACACCAGCAAAATTCTACTAAAGATCATTCAGAAGTGACTGCAGCAGTATATAGACAGGGAGTTACCAGAAAATCAAGCAGGATTCAGAAGAGGGCGGGGAACCAGAGACATCATTGCTGATGTCAGGTGGATATTAGCTGAAAGCAGAGAATATCAGAAAGATGTCTATCTATGTCTTATCGACTATGAAAAAGCATTTGATTGTGTGGATCATAACAAATTATGGATAACACTTTGGAAAATGGGAATACCAGAACACCTAATTGTGCTCATGAGAAATCTGTACATGAACCAGGAGGCAGTTGTTTGAATAGAACAAGGAAACACTGCATTGTTTAAAGTTGAGAAAGGTGTGCGTCAGGGCTATATACTGTCACCCTATCTCTTCAATTTATATGCTGAGCAAATAATCCGAGAAGCTGGACTTTATGAGGAAGAACGCGGCGTCAGGATTGGAGGAAGACTCATTAACAACCTGCGTTATGCAGATGACACCACTTTGCTTGCTGAAAATGAAGAGGATTTAAAACATTTACTGATGAAGATCAAAGCTCATAGCCTTCAATATGGGTTACACCTAAACATCAACAAAACAAAAATCCTACGACTGGGTCAGCACGCAACTTCACAATAAATAGAGAAAAGATTGAAGTTGTCCAAGATTTTGCTTTGCTTGGCTCTGTAATCAACACCCATGGAAGCAGCAGTCAAGAAATCAAAGGACGCATTGTTCTAGGAAAAGCTGTGGCAAAAGATCTCTTTAGAGTATTGAAAAGCAAAGATGTCACATTGAAGACAAAGGTGCGTCTGACTCATGCCATGGTATTTTCAGTGGCATCATATGGTTGTGAAAGCTGGACATTGAACAAGGGAGACAGAAAAAGAATTGATGCTTTTGAATCGTGGTGCTGGAGACATCTATTAAATGTACCATGGACTGTCAAAAGAACCAACAAGTCTGTCCTAGAAGAAGTGCAACCAGAGTGCTCCTTGAAAGCAATAATGGCCAGACTGTGTCTTACATATTTCAGACATGTAGTCAGGAGAGAACAATCCCTGGAGAAGGACATCATGTTTGGGAGAGTGGCAGGTCAATGCAAAAGAGGAAAACCCTCCACCAGATGGATTGACAGTGTCTGCAACAATGGGCTTAAACATAAATGAGATCGTTTGCCT
Source organism: Pedetes capensis (assembly GCA_007922755.1). Classification (NCBI taxonomy): domain Eukaryota; kingdom Metazoa; phylum Chordata; class Mammalia; order Rodentia; family Pedetidae; genus Pedetes; species Pedetes capensis. Next base: position 198,312 of record VMDO01000789.1, on the reverse strand, counting down.
TGCATGGAATCAGCAGGTGTTTCGATCTGCTGTATGTAGGGTCACTATGAGTCAGACTCAACTCGACGGCATCTAACAACAATGACAACCTTAGATTTAGAAGCAGAGAATAGGGAAGACAGAGTATGGTACTGAAAAGTATTTTTGCTGAGACTAAGGCAAGCCAATGTAGCCACTGGCCTCTGATCTGTCAGGCATTGAAGAAGACAACAATAATGATAGCAAACTTACATAGTACTGTGTTCCAAACTCTCTTCTGTGTGTTATTTTACATGTGTGAATTCATCTTCCTCTTACAGCCACTCCATATAGTGGATTCCCATTTTATCCACAGGGAAATGATGATACAGAGCCTTGCTCAATTTGTCTTCTGCCCACTACATTAAACATATGTATTAATTCAGATCCCCCAAAATGACATACAGGAATACATATCTGCAGACTCAGAAGACCTTTGGTTGAAAGATGGGAGGGCATTTGGCTGTAGACTCAGGTCATTTGTCTTACAAAGGGGACATTTCTCCATAGAATGTGCCTTTGCAATTATTTTATACGGTTATGAAGTTGAAAATTGAATAAAATTTTCTCTCCATATTTGACTCCTAGACTTCTCGGAAGAAGGTTTAGTAGGCAACACCAACCAAGAGCTAATTTGTGGTAGCAGGCTGAGCTAGCCATAAGATAAATATTGGGGAGTAATTCAGTGTGGAAATCAGGTAGGATGTGGGCAAGGTGGAGGTGGAAGTGGTATGATGCTGAAATTAAGGTGACCTTCACCATGTAGTTGGATGACACTTAAAATTGCTTTTAAGCATTTGGTAGCAGACCTCATAAAGCTTTGGGTAAACATTTATGTTTGTAGTACATTGCTCAATTTGGTGGCTTAACCTTTCCTGGACTTATGCCTGGGAGAAGGACCCAGCAACCCACTCTTGAAACAATCAGCCATCGAAAACTCTGTGGATAGGAGAGAAACACTGTCAGATGTAGTGCCTCTTTCGTTCTGTTGTACATTAGATGGCTATGAATCTGATGTTACTTGACAGTACCTAAGAACAATAGACTTATGTCTGTTACTCAATAAAGGTAGCATTATCTGAAAATTTATAAGAATAATTAGCAATATATTAGTGCCTTACTCTACTATTATCATTATTATCAGTAACTAACAGAAATAATTCTTCAAAACTTATATTCCAGGCATAAAACCTACTGGTTTATATGAAGCTTCTCATTTTACCTTTACAACAGCTAACTATTATCTTTACTTTCCATTTGAGGAAAATCAGGCTCATTGACATCAAGTTTTCTGCCTAAGGTCATAGAACTAGCAAGAAGCTAAGTCAAAATATAAACCAAGTAGTGTGAATCCAAACTCAGGCACAACCCTCAGCACTGTGCACAAAATAGACAGTACCCTGAACCTGACATTTCTTCAGGCTTGGCTCAGGGCTGCCATGTCCATGTATGAGAAAGTTAGCCACAGAAAAATCTTGTGTGTAAGTTATATGATCCTAGCCATTTGGGAGTTGTTGTATGAGAATGAGTAAATGAGGGAAAAGTTGAACCTAGTTAAAACTTATCTTAATGAAGGTAGAAAAGCTTCCTGTGTCTTCAGTCTGGTTGACTAAGCTATTAAAAAACTTTCTATGATTTTTCAATGTAAAGGGGTTCTGTACTTGTATATATTTTAGTGTTCTAGATATTTGTGGGCTGAAGTTATAGTGAAGGAGGCTTGATTAGCTATAAAGAAGGCTCTTGATACAATGGCAGTGAATATAACTATCACAATGTTTTTTATACATCTGTCTGTTCAGTGCTAGGTACTTGTGCTTACTCCTGGGATCCAGACGATGCTGTGATTGACTTCATCTTGTGGAGTTGATAATCTGATGGAGTTGGCGGGGGCAGAAATAATGCAAACTCACCAAAAATGTTTAGTTACTGTTATATTAGAATTTGGAAAATAATAAAATTCTAAATGTGATTTCTTTCCAATTCTCAATTTGATTCCTTCCACAGAGCCACACCAGCTCTGTGCTGATAAGTATTAACCCGTACACTAAATCTATCAAAAGAACTGAAGAATTAAGTATTAAAAAGTCAAGCATCATATAAAATATAAATGAAAATGCTAGATGTGTAGAAGAATAAAAAGGCATGTTTTAGTATCTTCATTATGCATTTATATTTGTTACTTATTACTATTATTATTACTGAAGCACTCATAAATACTGATCTGGGGCAGTTTTGATAGTGAAATATGAAAAAGGTACATACCATTGCTCCTCCTCATACTTTCTATTTCTGCTGTAGTGTCCTAGAGACTTGATAAAGAAGACATTCTAAAGAAGACTGTGAAACATCGGCTCCAAACCAAATGGATCTGCAAACATGTTTTTATCTTATAGTTTTCTTTTTCCAAACTCAACCCAAAAGTTATAAAACATATACTCCAGCATATTCAAATCTTTAAAGTTTTGTTTTACATTTGGTATTACACCCTGGTGAAAATTCTTAGGTAACAGATTTACTGTAAACCTTAATCCATGGTAATTATTTCCTGTGAGCTCATATTGGATGAAATTACTCTTCATCTTCTGAATGTTTACATCTCTGGAAAATTCATAAAGTGAAATTTACACCCTTTTGGAGTCTCAAAAGAGTATCTCCATGTTTCTCTGCATTTATGTGGGCTGTAGGCTGTTCTTTGATATCACACTGATGGTATTATTGATTTTTTAAAATTTCTGATACTTGCTCTTTTTTTTTTTTTTAGTAAACTCTTTGCTTTCCTATTGATTTTTCCTATAGGCTCAGTTTGAACTCCAGGCATTTCATCTCCGAGGTGAGCATGCAGTGGTAACAGCGAGACTGGAAGAAACCATTGAAAATCTCAAACACGAGCTGGAACATCAAGGGGGAGGAGGATGTGAGGAGATGAGAGATGTGTGCATCTCCACTGACGATGACTGCCCACCAAAGACCTACAGAAATGTATGCATCCAGACAGACAGAGAGACCTTCCTCAAACCCTGTGAAGGTGAAAGTAAGACAACCAGAAGTAACCAAATAATGCCGAAAAAGCTGAATATCTCCTCTCTTAGCCAGCTCTCCCCTTCAAAAGACAGCAAAGATATCCATACACCACTTCAGACTGGGGAAAGCATCTCATCAAATCAGCAGAAGATGTCTCCTCCTCCCCCACCACCTCCACCTCCCCCTATCCCTCCCGCTCCACCCCTCCCTCCTGGACTTGGACCTTTGCCACCAAAATCTCCAACACCACCCATGAGTGGTGGGCCACCACCACCACCGCCCCCACCACCTCCCCTACCTCCAAGTGCCGGACCTCCCCCGCCTCCTCCCCCTCCACCGCTTCCTAACACCCTGGCTCTGCCCAAGAGCGGAGGGCCACCTCCTGCTCCGGCACTCCCAGGACTTGCACCCCCACCTCCCCCTGGACTCTTTTTTGGACTCAGCTCATCCTCCAGCCATTGTCCTCGAAAACCAGCCATTGAGCCCAGTTGTCCCATGAAGCCTTTGTACTGGACTAGAATACAAATAAGTAATAGGAGGTAAGCTCTCCCATGGCCCTGCCTCAGTTGTAAATTCAGGATTCTGTCCAAATGAGGTTTTATTCTTGACAGTCCAGTATCTGCACAGTGCAGTGCCCATTCTTAAATGTGATGCAACATGTGCCATGGACGAACAAGGTCAGCGTGTTTGGGGAGAATGTTTGTCTCCCCCAGTTTCTGTCTATATTCTCTACAGCTGGTGCTGGACGAAAGAGTTGTGTTCAGTGTCAAATTCTTCCCTAAAGTAAAAGTTCCATTTCATAGACTAGAGAAGAGTCCAGGTTTAAGCAAGGGCCTTCTGCAATATCACTGTAATTAGTAAGTACTCTTAAATAAATTGAGCCTGAGTCTATGTTATAGGTTCACTGAGGATTCATAAAATATCTTTTATGATATATTTCTTATTTTTACATGACATTATCAACCCTATAGTTTGGTATTTTGGTCACCTTGTCCATCACTGTGACAAATACCTGAGGAAAGAACCTTTAAGAGAGGAAGGACTTATTTTGGCTCTTGTTTTAGTCCATCATGGCAAGAGCAGAGAAGCTCACACCATGGTGGCCAGGAAGTAGAAAGAGAGAATCCCTGCACTGTGGGTTTTCTCCTTTTTCCTCTTTTGTTCCATCTGGGCCCACAGTGTGTGGGATGGTGCTCCCCATACTCAAATGGATCTTTCCTCCTTGCTTCTTAGTCAATCTTCTCTGGAAACACACTCACAGACACACACAGAGGTGTGCTTTACTAATCTCCTAGATGTTTCTGGATCCAATCAAAGTGACCATCATGATTAGCCATCACATCTGGACCTTTAACAGATGCACGAATTTTTTTTAATTTTTTAATAAAGAATAAGACATGGCTGAATTATTCTTAAGATCAGAAGAGAATCTTAAAATAATCTCTCTCTCCTTGAACTCTAGTTCTTCTAACTGTCCAAAACTTCATGTCTTTATTCCTTATTGTGCTTCCACGAAAGTGAGAGTGTTGGGCAGCAAAAGTCAAAAGCACGTTACACTTGTCCGAGTTATTAAGCTGAGTCTGTAAGGCACCATGATACCGTGGCTTGTGAACCTCCATTCAAAGAGATTTGAATCTGATTTCTTCTGCCTCATTTCTGATCCTGTCAGGAGGATAATGAGAAAGGGTTCAGTTGTTCCTTACAGCTTTCTAGTTTTGAAAGTTATTTGTTTGCAGAGAAAATAGAATAGAAACACATTTCTGAACTTATTCCCCCAGTTAAGATGTGATAGTGAAATTTTAAGTTTATATAACATTTTCCTTAGGGAAGGCAGAATATGAAACAAAATAACATGCAATTCACAATGATAAAACAATCAGAAACCACTCTAGAAGGAATGGGAAAATACTAACTACATAAAACTAAGTGCATAGTGAACTAAGTTGATGATGTACTTCATATTTTACCTTGTCCTCTCACCAAAAATAAGGCCTAAGAGTTTATTGTGGAATATCTTGATGCATTGATTTAATGCTATACTTTGTAATTTCCCAAATGAATGGTTTAAAAAATGAGATAGTCCCCAAATAGCTTCTATGACTAACTAAAGTACTTGAATTTCTGTTTCCCATTCAAAATTCAGATATTTCCTAAGAAATGATTTCCCAGAATATTTATTTTGGGTGGTGTTCCTTTGTTAGTGTTCTCAAAATAGTGTGCAGGCATTCTAGGGTGATGAATCTCACCTGTCAGTCCTGGAGTGGTTCATTCTGTTTCACACCTGCCTTCACTTCATCCCTTGGGAGTCTTCATGAACAGCCAATGTCATAGCCTATAACAAGCATAAAACAGTCCTGCTGGGAAATATGGGCCCCTTGCCCACTATTCAAGATGGGATAGAGACACGCTAGGGATAATCACTTTCAGCATTTTTTCCTTCTTGTATAGTTTCCCATTTTTAAGAAGGAAAACAGTTGAATACTCAAGTTTGTGTTAAGTTGCACTATAAATCTAGGGTGTCACCTTTGAGGAAAATGGAAAGTAGAGGAACAGGACATCGGAGAGTTCTGCTTGAAAAAGGTGTCACCCCTGGGCAAAATTAAATTTGTTGGGGATATCTTCTCTTAAAATAGGTAAAATGGTATTTTATTTTATTTATTTATTTTTGCAGTTTTGGGGGGTTGAACCCAGGACCTTGCATATACTTTGCAATGCTCTACCGCTAGTCTGCACCCCTAGCCCATTTTTTATTTTTATTTTTATTTTTTGAGACAGGATCTCACTAAGTTAGGCAGGCTACCTCTGGCCTCAAACTTGTGATCCTCCTGACTCAGCCTCCCAAGTTACTGGGATTAGAGCCACGTGACACCATGCCTGATGTAAAACAGCATTTCAGTAATTTGTGTATCCAGAATGATAAGCACTTTGTGTAGGGTACACATAATAAATTTTAGTTTTAGTCTTATGGAGAACAAGGAGCAAAATGTGAATGCTTTTCATCTACCAAGATTGCTTTTTACTACGAGTAGGAACTGATTTTTTTTTTCTGTTGTCATTTTGCCTTCCTTGATATCTGCTTTCAGATTTCTAGAATAGGAAAGGAATATTTAAAGAAAAAGAAATCCTTACCTAAACACTTCTTCAACTTTCCAGTAAGTTTCTGCTCCCTCTTCCCATTCTCCTTCCTTTTTTCTTTTTAGTTAGAACTGTGTTCATTGGTAAGTAAACTGTTGCCCATTATGGCAAGTCATCAGTTATGAGCATATCCTTGTTACTGCTCTACCTTGTTACTGCTCTACCAAATGTCAACTGCCCCCACCTCTCAGAGAAGTTGTTCCAAAATTCACTAAATTCACTATTGGAAATGTCTTTCCCAGAGAAACAATGTGATAAATGTTGGTAAGGTGCGCCATTTGACTGGGACCCAAACTCAATTTACTCCAGGATATGAGTGAATTATAACATTGGATGTACTGGTCTGATCCCAGTGGCCACGGGGCTGGAACCAAGCAAGTACAGGAGATGGAGGTTGGGTCTGAGCTTTCTGCCTGACCACAGCATCACTTCTTCCTGCACCCTCCTCCTGAGCTGCCCGGAGGCTTCCTGAAGTCCAGACCAGTGTCACTTAATATGCTATATCCTCCCTACACCCAAGGCCTTCTTCCCCCATCAAAACCCCCCTTTCCTTAGTGCAGCTGAGATCATTTAATATAATACTGTGTTTCAAATTAATGTTGAGTGGCAGATGGACATGGTGAGGGAGGACCATGTAGGTGGATAGACTTCATTAGAAATGTTGTAGCCCTTAGGTTGAGTGTCAGTTTCCCAAGGGCTCAATGTGTTGTTGTACTTTATAGCTTGCATATGTTATACATAGATAATTAAATGGTTCAAATATTATATTAGAAAAATTATAGTTAAAAAAACAAAAAGTGGAGGGAAGAAGTGAATGTGGCCAGAACCAAAATGTCTTACTTCATGGAAAAGGCATACCTAACAAAATGTGAATAAGCAGATCCAAAAGGCCAGTATTGCCAACTATTTCGAATATGAAAATCACAGCATGGAATCAAAAAATGTGGTAGTCTAATAAGTATATTTAGTATTTATAACAATATGTAATATACTATTTTTTGTTGTTGTTAGGTGCTGTCGAGTTGGTATCCAACTCATAGCAACCCTATGTACAACAGGAGAAACACTATTGTCAGTGCTTCTCTGCTGTTCATAGGGTTTTCAATGGCAGAAGTATACTGTTAGATGATGGCATATATTTTATGTTTAGTTTTTATTGACAGAAAATATGTATTGAAAAATAGGTAACTACTTTTTAGGTGTTATAAATCACAACATATACCTATGTTTGAACAACAAATGCAGGTGAGACTTTTTTCTTCGGTGTATGGGCTTTAATAATGCTTGATGTTAAGTTGAGAAGGTAAGTTAAGAAAGCAGACACTTAGGAAAAGAAGTGTTGTGGCTAAGGGGAGCCTAGAGAGTACCCCATCCACGTCGCTCTCAGAGGCTGTTCTGATGCACCTGATTTTCAACAGCTTCGATTTCTCTGCTTCAGAAGCAGGCTACCCCTATTTCTAGAAGATAAAACAAACACAAACTGTCTGTGGCTGCTTAGTTGAAATCCCTGTGGGGGGTGATGCCATGAAGGAGGTTTATGAAGTCATTGTTGAGTCATTGTTATGAAGTCATTGTTGGGGAAGGCAAAATGACAATGACCTCATAAGTCAAGTATTTTTTTTCTAATGGGTGTAGACTGCTTGCATATTAAAGGCCCTGGACTGAGTTTATCTGAGTTCATCCTGAAAACTGTACTTGAAATCAGTAGAAAATGTCCAAAAAGGGGTTGATCTTTTCCTTACCACCCCATTTTTAGTCTTTTCAAGAATTACCTTACCTGGGCGCTGTTGTACACACATGTAAACCCCAGCAACTTGAGAGGCAGAGACAGGAGGATTGCAGGTTCGAGGCCAGAAGCAGACTGTACAACTTAGCAAAATCTCGTCTCAAAATTTAAAAAATAATAGTAATAGGGGCTGGTGGTGTGTATCTCAGTGGTAGAGTGCTTGCCTAGCATGCTCGAGGCCCTGGGTTCAGCCCCCGAAGAATGAAATACAAAATTATCAGTGTTTCAGAACTGGTTCTCTTTTCAGCCTTTATATGGCTACTCTTGCCCATTGTGGCAGTGCCACAGACTGAGGGAGAAGCAGCTGGCATGGACCCAATAGCCCAAGTCCCAGGATTTCTAGACTCTAGGGGCTTCTCAGGTACAGCACTGACGTGTCTGATGAGAATCTTTCATTGCTAACATGTGCATAGATGTTCTACAGTATGTTGTTGTTGTTGGGTGCTATGGAGTCGGGTCTGACTCATAGTAACCCTGTGTACAACAGAACGAAACACTCCCTGACACTGTGCCATGCCTGGCACTATGTCAGTGCTTCTCTGGGGGGTTTCAATTCACAGAATTTTCAATGGCTGATTGTTTCAGGATTGTTGCAAGAATGGGTTGCCAGGTCCTTCTCTCATTTTCGCACTGCTGGGAATTGAACTTGGAGCCTTAGAAAGCACTGAGCAGCACTCTACCAACTGAGCTAAACCCCAGCCCTCTTCTACAGTATATTTTAACTTAAAAATGTATAACATGGAAAGTTTTTCTCCAAGCTGTATTAGAGTTTTATGTTTTTCAGTGAAATAAAAATGAACTAAAGATATATTTCATTGTATTATTCTCTTCTGCTTTGGTTCTTAAAGTTAACTTGTTGTTTTATCTTTTAAGCCACAATGCTACACCAACTTTATGGGATTCGTTAGAAGAGCCTGATATTCAAGACACTAGTGAATTTGAATATTTATTCTCCAAAGACACCATTCAACAGAAGAAAAAACCTCTGTCGGAGACCTATGAGAAAAAAAACAAGGTCAAAAAGGTATTGTGTGATTATAGTAATAGTTACAATTATATATACATTTTTACCATCCATAGGAATTTACTATATGCTGTTGGTTTATTTTCTTTCTGTTTTCAGAAAATGTTTGGGGTTGTAGATGGCAAAAAAGTGCCAATAGTTCATAAACTCTGTGCATGCTAGTTTTGTCTTCTTAATTTTTGAAATGTTATCTAGACTCCAGCCATTAATTCTGTTGAAAAACTATATTTCATTTGCTGGTAAGGCAAGTAGTTTGTAAACTGTGTAAAAAACATGTCTCATTTCTAAATTCATCACTGTAACGGGTACAGGGGTTTGTGGTGTTAGGCATTGTTCTAGGCCTGCACCATATGGTGTGGCAATATGTGGCCATTTAAATAACATTAAATGAAATACAAAATTCAATCCTTCAATTACACTAGCCACTTTTCAGTTTTGTTCTTTGTGGCTAGTGGTTACAATATGAGATAGAGCAGAAATTAAGCATTTCTATCATTACAAAATGTTCTATTGGATAGCACTAAGAATTTGAGATATGTAGGTGGAAACAACAAATCAAGCAAGCAAACAAACAAAAACCCTAGTGACCCTTGCCCTGTGGAGCTTATATTAGCAATCAGCACTGAAGACAAACCTTGGGAATCTCATACTGGGGTTGGGCAAGGAGGACCAGCTTTGGCAAGGTAGGGATGGGTTTAGCAATCATAAATAGGATTTTCAACATAGGCCTCATTGAGAAGGTGACTTCTGAGCCAGGTCTCAAAAACTGAGAGTCATTAATCACCTGTAAGAGAACAAGTTTATAATTGTTAAGCAGACAGGCCAAAGTGCACCTTACCCCGTCTGCATACTCCAAGTGAAAGGCAGTAGTCTCTTGTACTCCACACTCCCCTCCCTTACCCCTACACAAGATGATACCTGCTGGGGTTCATACAAGTGTCTCCCAGAAGTCCATGTGTTAAAGGTTTGATCCCCAGGTTGGCACCACTGGGAGTTGGTGGAACCTTTAGGAAGTGGGGCCTCAAAGGGGTCCATAGGTCACTGGGGGTATATCCTTGAAGGGGAGGATTGGACCCTGGTCTCTTCCTTCATCTCATGTGTCCTAGATCACAAGGTGAGCAGTTTTTTCTCCATTGCTCTCCCACAATGATGTGCTGCCCTTGCCAGAGACCTGAAACAAGGGAGCCGTTTTAATTTAGAATGGAACCTCCGTAACCACAAGCCAAACTAAATTTTGTCTCTTTATAAGTTAATTGTGTCAGGTAATTTTTTTTATAGTGATGCAAAGATAACACAGCATCCATTCATAAAGCTATTCTGTGGTTATTAAGCTAAGTAATATATGTGTCAGGCTTAAAATAGTTCCTGGGACACAATCAGCCCTCAATCTATGATAGGTGGTCTCATTTTTGCTCCTATTGCTTCCATTACTACTATTTCCATGCTGATAATTCCAGAGATGGTGTCAGAGGGACAGCTGAGTACTTGATTCTGCTGCTGATTTGCTTTGTGAGCATGGACTTGTTGTCTTCCTTCTCACATTTTCCCTCTTCTCTAACATGAGGATTAACCATAATCAAGTCAACCTAACTGCTCAGGACATTGTGAAATTCAAATCAATGAGGATTTGTAGAAGTATTTTGAAGTGTTAATCAAATGATGTACTATCATCAACACTTCTGTCTTATGTTATATGGTGGTTTTCCTCCATCAATTCATATCTTAAGCTACGTTATGTTTACAGATCAGTTGCAACTGACAAGGGAAAAATGGGAAATGTCTGAATGCAGATTTCTGTTAGTAGAACCGATTTTTCCATTGACCTGAATTATGGATGAAGTTCACTAGAAGTATGTTGTCATTAGAAAAATATGATCCAAATCATAATTTACAAATCTTTTAGGAGAGCGTATTGCATGGAACAACTTGAATTTTTCTTAAAGCAAATAATTAAAAAAAAAAAAAAAAAAGTTCCAGGCAAAAAGTTACCTGACAAAGCATGCAATGTATTCCTGTGCAGTTAGATTTTCTATGAGATGTAGTGTATGTGTGCCTTGTAGTCAGGGTGCTTTTTAATGCTATCTATAGAAATAAAGCCTGCAGCCGTAGCCCTGTGGCATCTGATCCCGTCAGATCTTAGAAGCTAAGCAGGGTCAGGCCTGGTTAGTACCTGGGTGGGAGACCGCCTGGGAACACCAGAAGCTGTAGGCTTGGGAGAAGGACCTGGCAACCCCCTCCCAAAAATCAGTCTGCCATTGAAAACCATATGAACAGCAGAGAAGCACTGACAATAGTGTTTCTCCTGTTGTACAGAGGGTCACTATGAGTCGAATACTGACTCAACGGCACCTAACAACAACAACATAGAAATAAAAGACTGTTGTTACTATGTCAAAAGCAAAAGGAGAACTGCTGCATTCCAACGCCAGCCTTACTTTACCTCTCCTGGTACAGCTTCTCTAACTAACCAGAAAATTTGAATGTTTCCTTATGCAATATCATGATATTATATTAAGCTTACTTGTGTTCTCCATTTCTTCTTGGGTTGCTAATACTCTTTTTGTTTCTCTCTGGATGCTTGTTAACATATTGTTTACTCATAAAGTTAATTATTTCTGTTTTAGTAAATGAACTTTTAAAATACCAAAGTATTTGGTCATTTATTCCTATTTCTTATTTCATAATTGTTTGTCTATTCAACACTTTATTTTAATTAAGGCAGTCAGTGCTTGATGTATTTATTTTATTCTTTTGTCAAAAAGGAAAAGTACTCTTCACTTGAACCCTCCAAGCTTTCTGATGGTGAGTTCCATTACCCCATAGAATCTATGTACATGTACAGAGCCTTCTGCTTTCTGTAAGCGAAGCCAAAAATGTGGACCACTTGGGCTTTATGGTAGAGATGCTGCTTGGAGTTTTCAGTGAGCTTTCTAACCTATCTTAAAGCTGAAATTTTTAAGTTTTAAAGAAAATAATGACCTGAATCAATGCTAGAAAACTCCAAACGTGCCCCCTTTGAGCTTTCCCTCCATGTCTGTGGCCACATTTCCAACATCAAGATGGATCCCTGGGTCTCTTTCAAGAGTCAGATGTTTGCTTTCTTTTCTCTTGAAATGAAAATGAAAGTGTTTTTTTAGAGATTGTGAGCTGCTGAGGAGTTTCAGCATTGGAGGACAACTCCTTCAGCTTCATCAGGCAGTGGTTCCCATAGAACAGGACCAGGAGAACACTTTCCAAGTAGGTCTTTTGATAATGAATGACCAGGAGAAAGAACTGTGTATGTTGGAAATTTAAAAATCTAGCATCCCGAATCTTGGCTGTAATGGCTTCACCATCACTGAGACATAAATACACACACCTCCGAAATATAGCTGGTCTTCATCTCTCTGCACACATACATGTTTCAGAAATAACAGGGAGTATTGTCAAGAATCTACTAAACTCAGACACTAGCTTCTAGTTCCAATCTCTATAATGCTGTTTAAATTTCCCATTGCTGGCACTGCTTTAAAGTAAATGGATATATATGTGTATACATGTGTATATATATACACACACATATATATATTCTTAAACTGGGCAGGGATCCTATTTCATAATATCCTGTAGTCTAAGAATTAGGAAGAACCTTACCCACCATCTAATTTGGTTCCCTCATTTGGCACATGAAAAACTGGGGCTGACAAAAACAATATGACTTCTAGGGGTTTGCACAACTCTAGCTGGGATCTCTAGTAATGATGAATACTTGCAAGGATGTACAAGAACTTCAGCATATGTCTGTGGTTGCCCTTTATTTAAGTGGTAATTTGCTACACTGTTAAAAGTAACAACTTTTATTGAGACAGTTGACTTGAGGTTTATGAATGAAAACAGCCATTTCTACAGTCAACAAGACACAACCACATTTGAGCAAGTCCAAAGTATTTCCAAAATTGGGAGTTTATCCAAGGTGTTCTTCAGAGTCTACAATAGGAAGAGCAATCTTTGAATACAAAGATGTGCTTTACATACAACTCCAGCAAAGAAATATATAGATTTGGGGCTTAGTATTTTCTTTTGACTCTATCCATTTCATTTTAAATACTAGCTATTACAAAAAATTAAATTCTAATTATAACAAGTTTGTATCACATACTCAGGGTAGGTGCCATTGTCATCCAAAACAGCAGCCCATTCTTCCACTACAAACATAGCAGTGACCAGAGAATCAGAGCTCAGGCCATCAGCAATCAGTGGTACCACCACCACTTACAGTCTTTTACTTTTTATCTCTTTTAAACTTTAGAGCAAGAGATTTAACCTTTCCACAGTGAATTCTTCTCTGTAAAATTGGGAGTAACAGCTCCCTAATAAGGCTGTTATGAGAAAACAAGAAATTATCATTGTGAAAATACTTCTAAGTATTCTCTGAGACTTTGTATTAGTCTCTTAGTTTATGAACTAATGAAAGTTTGAGAAAGAAAATCTTCCTGGGTGTGGTATTGCACACCTGTAATCCTAGCACTCGGGAGGCCGAGGCAGGTGGATCACAAGTTCCAGACCATCCTGGATTACATAGTGAGTTTGCAGCCAGCCTAGGCTACATAGCAAGACTGCTTTTTAGAAAAAAACAATTTTGAACATCATTGATTCCCAAGATTGTCATGATCTTAAAACATCAGTACTTTTGTTTCTGAAACTATTTACAAATGATATTATCTAGACCATTCTTGTTTTTCAGTGTTTACAGAAATATTCCACAATTTTCTTTGATCATACATTCCAACATCTAGGGATTCATCTCAGGTTGGTTTTTATACTCTCCCGGCACCATAAGAATTTCACTGTCAATGTGCCCATCTTTACACTGTCCCTAAGTTGCATTCATTTCTGAGCAAGAAGGTCAGCACTTTGACAGGGATCCCAAAATCTGCCTTTATTGCTGAGATCTTTCTTCCTGACTCCTGGTAAGGAAGTGGCTGCTTTGATAAGCTTTCTAGCTGCATTCTGAACTTGCCTGACAGAAAATCAGTAAGATCTGCCAATATTCCTCTTCTCTTGCGATGCCACGATCTGACTCTGGATTATAAATCATCTCTATTCATTTCTCTTCTGTAAGATATATAAAAGCATTTTTCTCCCTCTTTTTAGTAGATATTTCTTAAGAATTAGTACAATCTTGGGTATTTTCTCTGAGGAACTAGGAGGAGGTTGTTGTGATGGTTCAGCAGATGCTAGTGTCTTGGAAGTTTCTGGTGCCAAAAACCTTCAACATTGACTGTAACTTGGTCACTTCCATGAGGATCACAGTTTAATTCTCAAATCCCACACTTGATGTCTCAGTTTATTGGGGAGGAGAGAATAATGGAAGGAGAACATTGTTTGGAAGCCTGAACATAAATTTATAGGGTTTTCATAACCTGTTGCCTTCCAAGCTTATATTATTTCAGTTTTTGTGACCAAGATAATTTCTCTGGTCTGCCTTGGAAAGGTATGTGTATTATTTTTCCCTTATGGACAGGGATGAGTTTGTCTACCCTTTCACATTTCTTGTGTATTTGATAAATGTGTAGTAGTGTTATGGGTTATCATCTAGAGAATGCCTGTGTTTTGACTATACCACAGTATGACCTAGGATTATCAGTTCTTTGTCCAGTTCCCTTGAATAGGATCTGGAATGATCAGGGTTTGGCTGTTTTTCAGCTTAAAGGACCCTGATTGGCCAAATGTACCCAAAAGAAATGGGAGTTTCTACTCCATGACAGGCACCAGTTTACAAACATTCCACCTACTAAATTTTATTTGGACATGAGATACCCCCAAAAGTTAGGTTGTACATTTAGTTTATTTGCTTATTTTTAAAAAGTGGTTAGAACTTGTCAAATCTGGATATCAATGATTCTTTCAGAATGTTGAATTTGAATATTATTCTTTGAGTTCAACTCTGTTTCTCTAGTTGGCTATTAAGCAGTAACACTTTTTGGATTTGTACTTCAAGCCAACGGCAGTTGGCATTACCTCCCCCAAACCACAAGAGGGCACCTTAGAATGCTGAGATACAGAGGTAAATTCCCTTTTGTCCTGGAGCACAGAGAAATGGAACCCCACACAGCCAGATTTCACAGTGCGTTATCCACACAGAGAATTCAGAGCCAAATGCATATCAGAAAGGCTTGTAGATATTAGTAGAATAAAAATCATTTGTAGGCATAGTCCCAGGGCTCAGAGTGAGTAACAGCTGCATAAAAATTGATGGAGAGTAGACTTACCCCTTTGGGAAAGATTCTAAAATCAACTCCCATCCTACCCCACACATCTCTTTAAAATCCTCCATTTAAAGAGAGTGAAGATTTATTTGAATATAGATTTGAAGTTATCTAATTAGAAAATTCAGAAAGTATGATTAGATATTATAAGATATACTGTGAGAAATCCATTCAGAATATGAGTTTTTTAAAAAAATGTATCTTTTCCTCATAGTTGAGGAAAGTTTTGAAGTCTTGCTCATATTTTCTGAAACCTTGTTCACTTATCCACAGGAAAAGTCCTTCTCTAAGACTTAGCATGTGCTGGAGGTCAGTGATGGAGTAGGGCTGAGTGCCTTTGGCCTCCAGTTCTAAGCTAGACATACGTTGAAAACATAATAAGACTAGGGAAAGATGCTACATGTATATTTAAGTCACAAACCCAGATCACATGGATGCTTCACCACTGACCTTATTAATGCTTTGTAAAGTACACACATCTCCAGTGTGCATGGAGGTCACAGCAGCCCCTTGTCATGCACGTGTTCTCACAGGCACATGCTGAATATGGACAGAAAGAAGTTTCAATAACTTTGGATCTATTTAGCATTTTTCAAGTGAATATGATGATAGAAGATGGCATTAGTAGTAATAATGCTAGTGCTGAGAGGTTTTTGGTTAACTTGCTTGCCATGTATTAACTTATCCAATCTTCACAAGAACCCAGATAGTTCCTATTGCTATTCCCATTGTGTAGATAAGGGAACTGGAGCTTTGAGGGGCTGGGTGATTTGCCCAGCACCTCACAGCTCATTGTTGTTGTTGTTGTTGTTGTTGTTAGGTGCCGTCAAGTCGGTATCCGACTCATAGCGACCCTCTGTACAACAGGGGAAACACTATTGTCAGTGCTTCTCTGGTTTTCAATGGCAGATTGATTTTTTTGGGGGAGGGGGTTGCCAGGTCCTTCTCCCAAGCCTACAGCTTCTGGTGTTCCCAGGCGGTCTCCCATCCAGGTACTAACCAGGCCTGACCCTGCTTAGCTTCCGAGATCTGACAGGATCGGATGCCACAGGGCTACCACTGCAGGCATTCACAGCTCATAGGTGGCCAAACAAAGACCAGAAGCCAGCAACAACCACAGCATATTCTTAGTGACTGGAAAATAATGGGTTAAGCTACAGTGAGACTTTAGGTCACTTGGCAAAGCCTGAATTTCCCTCCTGGTTATCATATAGTGAAAGAAGGAAACACAGTTTGTCCTTCTGACTCTGATCCTAGACAACTATTGAATCCTCGAAAAATCCTTTAAATCCTCTGGGTCTCGGATTTCTCACCTTTCAAGAGATAAACTTTAATTTGAAGAAGTCCAGGGATCTGGGTCATCATTTCTACTTTGCAAATGAAGACTCTCAAAATCCACCAATTTTAATTTTACTTTACTTAATAGAGGGCTGATAGACAAGGAAATCACGTGTGAATCAATAGGTCAGTACTTAGACCCAGGCACATTCTGATAGACCATGCTGCCTGACCCATCAGGGGCATGTTGTGGGAGTCCTGGGTACATGGATGCTTGGGGAATAATTATGATTTTAATAACCACGCTTAGGAGAATTATTTTTAAACAAGCCAAGTTTCTTTGTGTACTAGAGCATCCAAGGACTGGAAATCTGATGGGAAAATTGCAATAGAAATTAGGAGCCAGAGATCTTGTCCTGAAGTTAAGATGTGTGAGTGCTGTTGCGAGTCATCTAACCCTCTCACCTTAGGTCTATAACATGGCATCTGCAGGGAGAGTTTTCAGATCCTCTTTCCAGGAGCAGAATATCAGAACTTACATGCATGTGGACACCTTCCACATACATTCTAATACCAAGTGTGTACAGGTGTGGAACAGAGTAAAATAGCAAATTGGAACCTTGCCTGGTCAGAGAGTAACATAGACTATACTGCAAGCCAGGCTCACAACCAGTGTTTCTCCCTTCAGAGATGCGGTATCCCCTACCACTGTTGCCCTTACATAACAAAAAGCATTGGGCAGCAATAGCCCTTGGTGGGGTTGGTGCGGCCCTTCATTGCCGTCTCTTAGCAGGGTTTCCAGGGTCCTGGGGTGAGTTCAGGGTACACCAAACAAAGCTGTCCCTTACTTCCTGGGGGAGTCAGGCTTGACCCTAGTACTATGGGCCACACTTCCAGTTTTTGATAAAATACCTTTAGCCTAGTGCTTGATTTCATTTAGGCCTGACCTGGTTTCTCTCCAGCTGAGGCTAATTTGCATGGCTGTAAACACGGGCCTTACAAAGCTCACCAACTGTGATAAAAGCAAAGGAAACCTGAGCCCACTGGAAACTCCAAAATCCACCTTCAGTATCCAATGCTGACTTTGAGTCACGCTTCAGCCCAGGAGGCCGCCAGTGTACAGCAGCTAAAGCAATGTTATTCTGATTGATCTGATTAGGGCAAGAAGGTTAGCCATGGTCAATTTACAAGACAGTATGAGAAGAAATCATGTGTGGAGCCATGTTATGGGTCAGTGAGGCCCCTGCCAGAAGTTTGAAAAGCTGCAGCTCTGCCAGGACCATTATCAGATCTCCTCAGTGGGGTACAAATGGAATTGGAGATTTAGGGGCCCCTCTGGTGGAATGAATGACAAAGGGGATTGGGCTGTGAGGCACTAGTGAGTCACTCCATGCTTCCAGCTGGATCTCTTTGCTGCTGGCCTCTTGTGTGTGAGTGCGGGAACCTGGGAGCTCCTCCAAGCCACATGAGGACTGCGTTCAGGTCCTCATTGCGATCCAGAAGGTGGAAAGGCTAATTTGACACGGACGTGAGGCTCTACGTTGACCCACAGAAGCAGCCAGATGGAACCTATTGGGCATTTTGATCCCTTCCTTCACCACAAGAGTGGTTTAATTGGGATCTGGCTCCAGGCCCTGGTTACTAAATAACCTGAGTTTTAGTGTTTTCATTTTCATTAATTAACTTTTATGCTAGGTACCTTATTAGTCACGTTAAAGTGTTTTGCATGTGCAAAATATCCTAGGAGGTGAGAAGGGGGTCTTTAAAAGCAGCAAAGAACTGTAAGTACCAGGGGGTTAATTCACGATCTAATTATCACATCACTTTTTACTCTGCTAAAGACTCTCTTGTTCCCTTCCTTAGTTTAAAACACAAAAACACACTTTCAAACATTGCTTCCAAAGGTTATTCATTCGTATTGATTCTGAAGATGTTTGGATCTTCTACTTTGGGTGTGGTTCTCTTCCTTCCTGTCCAATTCAGGAACATTAATGTTACTTGCAACACTGGGATAAGGCACATTAATTAACACAGAAAGATTTATTTAAAATGAGGCCAACAGAAAGCCACACTGCTTGAGCTGGGGCTCATTATAAATAGATCACTCTGTACTATCATCATCTCACTAATGGAAAAAATGAGACACCAAGATGATTGTTTAGAGAAGAATGTGATTCAGAAAGTAGCTGTAAAATGCCTAAAGCATCCTATGTCTAGAATGCTTTAGTAAGATGTCGGAGAAACTGGGCCACATGATGTTTTGGAGAGACTCAGCCCTGTAGGGCCCAATCCTTCCATTGCCTCCTGTGGAAGAGTTGAGCCTCTGAGTCTGAAGGTGTGCAGAGAAGGAAGTAGGACTCAGACCAGGTCAGAGTATTCCCACCTATCAGCTGAAATCTTAGCGTTGGCCTCAGAGCAACAAGAAGCTGGTGAGAAGCCTGTCATCGGGTCCTGAGCTCCACACGTCCAGCCATCTGCTGCTTCCAGCGCCTCGAGCGTCACAAGACTAAGCATGGAGATGGGAGTAAGGGGGGCCCTGGGGCTTGTGGAAAGACCTCACTTTTTCTGAGTCCTCTCTTTGTCTGTGGAGCAAGTCCTTCCAGCTTCCTGAAAGTCCTCTGTACATCTCCCTCATCTCTACAGTGAGACTAATCATAGCACCCACTTGAAAGTGTGGGTTGAAATAAAATATCGTACTCGAAGTGTTTAGCCTGTCACCCCAGAGCGTCTGCTGCTTTCTCTGAACCATGCCCACCACCCTTACCATGATCAGGAATAGAGACAAGTCACCCCACAGGAGAACAGAAGGTTGGATTATAACCAGAAGCCTTATCTCACATTCAGTGGTGGTCTGGCCACAGGGGGTTAGCAAAAATCCACTCTGCCTTATCATCTTAGTTGTGCATGCCCCACTGGGGGCATAACCACGCCCCTAATTAAAGTGGATGGATTTTAGGCAGCTATTTCAGAGACAAAGGCCCTCAGTGTGTGCCAAGTGAAAACCATTCGAGAGAATAAAAAGATAACAAAACATGTCTTTACTTCTCCTTCTGCTCATATTTGACTTTTGTGGTAACCTGTGTTTGTAGTGCAGTTCAAGTATGTCAGCAGTTGGCAGGTGACATAATGTGGCTTCCATCAATGTTTGTAGACCCTGTGTATAAATATGTAGATAGAATGGCTGATTCGGGAGATAGACTCTGAGAGCAAGATGATACTTATGGTTGACTTCTCTATTAACAAATAAACTGAGTTAACCACCATATATTATTTTTTAAACTTTTACCAACATAATACATGAATTTAATTTTAAGAATCAAGCAGTATTAAAAGCCTTGAGAAAAAGTCCAGCAAATCTCCACAGATTTCAAGGAATTTTTTCTACAGACCACATCCTGTGCTCCAAATGAAATTGTTACAAATTATTTATTAATAACACAAAGATAAATATGTCTATGTTAAAAAGAGTGCTTCTTGGAAGCAAAGATGGCTAGACTGTGTCTTATGTATTTTGGACATGTAGTCAAGAGGGACTAATCTCTGGAGAAGGACATCATGTTTGGGAGAGTGTCAGGTCAATGAAAAACCCTCCACAAGATGGATTGACACAGTGTCTGCAACAATGGACTTAAACACAAATAAGACCGTGTGCCTGGCACAGAATTGAGGAGTGTTTAGTTCTGCTGTACATAGGGTCGCTATGAGTTGGACCCGACTTGACAGCACCTAATAACAACAATCTTTCAAAAGTTATAGTCATACCCATAAATAAGTCATGGGCTAAGAAACTAATTGTAATGGGATTCAGAAAATACTTATAACAAAAAGTAAAAATACTAGATGTGAAGACTCCTAGGACGTAGATAAAATATATGGTCGTGCATGTTTAAATTAGAAAAGATAAAGATTAAAAACAAGCTAAGCTTCAAAAATTAATAGCTAGAAAAAAAGAAAAAGAAAAAGAAGCCGAAGAGATTACAAGGAGATTTGGAGATAAAGAAAAAGCCATTTTTGTAGGTCAAATATGGTCAGACATTTGCAGTTTCATATGGTTCAGCTTTGTATAGTTAAAATGAGGTTAGATAAGAATGGAAATTTTAGAAAATTCAAATATAGCAGAGAAAGATTAGTAAAGACAAAAGTTTCTCTGAAAACAATAACAATATTAAAAAACTTTTGGCAGGATTGGGCAAAACAAACAAGTAAAAGTATTATGAAAGTAAAATAAATGTAACCACATATGCTAGAAAGGTACAAGATAAAATCTTAAACAGATTTCTGACACTAAATGAAAGTAACATAAAATAATTTCTTAGAAAAAGATAAATTATTACAATAGTCAAGAAGAAATAGAACACCTGAATGGTCTGGTCCTATAAGTATTAAGGAAATTAGATCAGTAGTTTAAAATCATCACACAAAGAAAGTATCCGGCTCAGACTGTTTTATTACTCCAAAATTTCCTTCTTAGATGTAATGCTTTAGGGAATAGAAAATCACGTTAAACTCACGGCTAGTATATATAACCTTGATAGCACTACCAGAAAAGGACAGGAAATAAAAGAAAAATTACAGGCCAATTTCTCTCATAAACTTCGATGTGAAGATCCGAACCAGAATACTGCCAAACTGAATCCAGCAATGCATTAAAAATGTTTGAAGATTAAATGTGGTTTGTTCCAGACAGGAAAATTTGGAAAATGCTTTTATAAACCAAGTACTGTGGCATGTGCCTATAATCCCAATGACTTGGGAGGCTGAGGCAGGAGGGTCACAGGTTCAAGGCCAGAGGCAGCCTGCTGAATTTAGCAAGACCATGTCTCAAGATGAAAAAGGGCTGGGTATGCAGCTCAGTGGTAGAGCACTTGTCTAGCGTATACTCTGGGTTCAATCTCTCAGCACCAGGGTGTGTGGGGGGGAAGCTTTTATAAATTAATGGATTATTAACAGATTAAGGGAAGATAAACAATATGATTATCCCAAAAGATGATGAGAAAACGTTTGACTAAATTTGAGATTATGACTTATAATGAAATTTCATAGTTAAGAATGGAAGGGAATATGTTTAACCCCAATAAATGATGTCTGGAAAAATGGCATATGACAAAGGCATATTTGGTGAAAATATGAAAACTTTTTTTTAATCAGATCAGGACAAAACAGTAATACCTATTTTTACCTCTTTTATTTAATATTATGGTAAAGATGCAATCCAGTCTAATGAGGCAAACAAATTAAATAAAACATGTTGGAAATGAAGAAATGAAACTATATTGTTTACAGAGATTGTGATTTTCAGCAGAGAAATTATAAAAACTAGATAATATAGCATACCTGCTAGCTACAATATTCATATATAGTAATCAATTGCAGTTTTATACATTAGCAATAAGTAATTGGAAATGTAATTTTAAAAATACCATTATAAGAACATGAAATATCTGAGAATAAATTAAGCAAATATGGTCACAGCTAATGTAGAAAATATTAAGCTTTATTAAAAACATTTAAGTAGACCCAAATTAAAAGAGATACATTCTCTTCATAATCAGGAAGTCCGGCATTATAAAGATTTCACTTATTCCCAAATTGATTTCTAGTTTCAGAATAATTTCACTCAAAATCTAAGTAGGATATTTTGGTATTTAGCAAGCTTATTCTAAAACTTGTATGTATGGAAGAACAAAGGTACGAAACTAAATAACTCCAAAAAATAAAAACTGAGTGGAAGACTTATTCTACTTCATATCAAGAAAAATAAGATAATAGTTAATAAAGTAGCTGTAGAAGGATAATAATTGGCATAGAAAGGAAACAGATGAATGGGAAGAATTGAGGTCTTTCTGAGAAAACCTATGCATATATAGAAACTCACATATGAGAAATGTGGTATCTCAGATCAGTGCACAAAAGTGAGTATAAGTATTTTTAAAAATTGAATACATTTGGTGTGAAAGGAAAGAAAATGAATCCTTGCCTCACATCATGAATAAAAGTCAATTATAGATATATTGAGAGCATAAGTGAGAAAGGAAATGTTAATAGTTTTAGAAAACAATGTAGGAGTGTATCTCTTAGCCTTGCATGGGAAACATAGAGAGGACACAAAACAAATAAGAAATGTTGTTCTTGTTAGGTTCCGTTGAGTCATGTCTAACTTATAGCCACCCTCATAGGGTTTTCAATGGCTGATTGTTTCAGGATTGCCTCAGGAGTGGATTGCCACATCCTTCTCCCATTTTTGCGGGCCTGGGCATTGAATGTGAGACGTTAGAGACTGCAGAGTGGCTATCTACCAACTGAGCTAAATCCCAGCCCAAATAAGAAATATGGCTACATTAAAATAAAGAACTCTTGCTTGTTTGTTTGTTTGTTTGTTTGTTTGTTTTCAGTACTAAGGGTTGAATCCAGGGCCTTGTGCTTGCATGCTTTGCAAGTGCTATACCACAAGCTGCACCTCCAGCCCCAATGTTTTACTTTTTTGAGACAGGGTCTCACTAAATTACACAGACTGCCTCTGTTCTCAAACTTGTGATCCTCCTGTCTCCTCCTCCCAAGACGCTGGGATAATAGGCATGCACCACCATTCCTGGCTCGAACCCTTACACTTTTAAGGACATTATAAAGAGTATGAGAAGACAAGCATGGAAGAAACATCTGTTACACATAACTGAATAAAAATTACTGTCTAAAATGTATGTAGAAGTCTTACCAATCAATAATAAAAAGTCCACCTTCCATTAGAAGGATGAGAAAAGATATGAATAGGCATGTTATAGAAGGAATGGCCAATTAACATGAGAAAATGATCAATAAATCAGCAATTAGTAAATGCAAAATGAAACTAACCTGAGATGCCATTTTAGATCCACAGGTTTGGGAAATATTAAAAATATAACTGTGAAATATTGGGAGAATGTGGAGAGAATGTCCAATTTTTTTAAACATTTTTACCAGGAGACATGAAAATATTAAAACTTCATAATAGTAAAAATATGAAAACAATAGCAATGTTCACTAAGGCTGGAGTAGATAAATGAATGAAGATATATAGAACACTATACAGCTTTGAAAAAGTGAATTATAGCTACCTGCTCCCACATCAATGATTTTATTTATTTACTTATTTAATTTTTTTGAACTAAAGTCTCACTACATAACCCAGGTTAGCCTGAAACTCACTTTATAGCCTAGGTTGGCCTCCATCTCACAATCCTCCTGTCTAAGTCTCCTGAGGGTTGGGATGGCAAGTGTGTGCGACTGTTCCTGACTACACTGATGACACCTAAACACAATGTTCATTAAAAAACTCAAATCTCAAAAGAATGATTACATTAGTGTGATGTTCAAAAGTATGAAAATCTAAAGAATTTTGTGGAATCCTACACTTATGGCAAGTCTTTTTGAAAAAAAATTAAAAATTCAGAAAAGTGGTTTCTCTGAAGAAAAATCATGGAGAAAGATGGGAAGTGTTCTGAATTTCTTAAGGTGGATGTGAGTACACAGTTTATGATTCTTTAAGCCATATATTGGGAGAAAGATGTGGCAATCCACTCCCAAAGCAATCCTGAAACAATCAGCCATTGAAAACCCTGTGACGGTTGCTATAGGTTGGCCACCAACTCAACGGCACCTACCAACAACAAACCATGTGTACCTAGATTTTTGAGTGTCATTTAAAGCTTTTCAGAGTTTAAAAGTCAAATTCCCTGTTGCTCCAACATCCTATTTCCACTGTGCACCACAGAGGCGCCAGTTTCCAGTGCCCATAGCTGTCTCTCTGGTGTGTGTTCTGGAGTGGGAGGTGGCAGACTGACCAGTAGCATTCAGAAGGAGGAACTATGGGTGAATGTGGAATTTAGCAGTAGCCCTGTTCTAGTACATGAACTCCATTGCCCTCTCTGCCTGCTGACTGGCCCTGAGTCCACAGTGTATCTAGTTTAATTTCTCTAGAAACTATGCTTTCTGATCACGTTAGTGGGGGCACACATTGGCACCCAAGTGCTTTCTACATTGACTGTGAATCAATCTTATTTTTAGCTCCTTCCCCAGCCCTGCCATCTCCAACACCTGATGCTTCTCCTTCTTATCCGTCCAGTGCTCTCTGCCTTCCACCACTGTGCTAACGAATTTGCCACTCCAACTACTTCTGACTTTGAGTTTCACTTCGAAGTTAAAAGGGCCGACTAATTTTGCTGAAGATAGATCCTGTGTTTCAGATCCTGAGTCTCATAACTTTAGGCTGATTTTATGGAGGAAAAGAAAACAGAAAGGCCTTCGCTCTGCCACCCTGAAACTCAGACTAGTTTCAATTTCCACGTTTTGAAGTCCACTGCCTTGTTGCTGCATGACCGGTTAGGAATGTTCATCTTTGCTGAAGTGAGATGTTATTTCAAGGGGTAGAGCAGAAGAGCAGTAGTCAGATACCCCGGTGACTCCAGGCAGGTCACCTACTTATTGTTTGTTATGCTCTAGTCCATGTGAGAGAACCTCTGGGTATGTATGTGTGTTTATGAATCTAGTCAGGATGGATCTGAGGCTCACCGCTAAGGAAGGCTGGTGCATAGATATTTTGGATCACTGGGGTTTGGCTCAGTTGGTAGAGTGCAGCTGTGCCCTATCTGAAGCCCTGGGTTTGATCCCCAGCACCACATAAATGGGAGAAGGACTTGGAAGCCCACTCCCAGAACAATGAGCCATTGAAAACCCTATGAATAGCAGAGAAGCACTGACATAGTGCCGGGCATGGCACAGTGTTGGGGAGTGTTTCGTTCTGTTGTATATAGGGTCACTATGAGTCAGAGCCAACTCAACGGCACCTAACAACAACAATGTACTATTGCCTTCATGACTGAAGAGGAGTATAATATGTGCTCACTCCCCGTAACAGCTGTGGCACTGACATAAGAAGGGTGATGCCCCTAATTATAGGGGAAACCGTGCCAAGATGTACACTGCAACTCTATCAGAAATCTTGTAGTAATTTTCATGTATGTACACACAGTACTGTTTCATCTTTCCTTCTTACCAACATTTCCTGGGATCTTTGTTTTGTGTGTATGGAAGGAGCTCGGCCTACGGGAAGCGATGTGGTAGTGATGTCAGTAGTGACTCAGAGAATTTACAGAGTGGAATGACTTGAGTTGGAAACAGGGTACATTGTGGGCACTGTGGCAGACTAAGACAATGTAAGAGGTTCCTCTACATGAAGCACATTTGCAGAAGGAAAATATAAGATTACCTTAGTGTCTTCAGAGGAGGAAGTGTTTCCCTTTGAGTTCTGTGGCTTGAGGCCCTGAAGCTGGAAGTCACTAGCTCTTTGCCAGCCATGCAGGAGTGGGAAAGGGCCAGGTCATTTGCATCATGACTACACTTGAAATCAAAGACCATCCATCATTTCTGATATCTTGAATGCAATGATTATCATATCAAAGACATACGATGACATGGGAGATAATCACTTTTCTGTTGCCCATTATCTCTAAGCAGCTTGGAGTAATTATTAGCATGTGTTCTTTTCAAAAGCCTGACACTCTAAATTTTGGAAATAAAAGCACCATTTGAGTCACTTTGGACATATATGAGACTGGGTTCAAGGTTTTATTAAATAAAAAGTTATAGACAAGGCAGGAAGTCCAAAGGTCGTGCAAACTTTGTTATTTAGAGGTTTCAGGAGGACAGTATAGTTGTCTGTGTACTTGGGACTGGCTTTGTAGGAGAAAATTATTTGTAAGCTGTATTGACTAAGTACATAGCATTAGGAGAAGACTCCATGGTGACTGACAGAAGAAGAGACACATTCAGCTAGTTTTCCAGCAAGGAAAAAAAACCTCTTTGCTAATCAGGGTTATATGACATACAAGCATATATATCAAGCATTGTGCTAAATACCACTTGTTGTTAGGTGCCATTGAGTCATGTCCGACTCAGTGCCCCTCATAGGGTTTTCAATGGCTGACTGTTTCAGGATTGCCTTGGGAGTGAATTGCCAAGTTCTTATCCCATTTTTGCATTACTGAGAATTGAACTTAGGACCCCAGAGACTGCAGAGCAGTGCTCTACCAACTGAGCTAAATCCCAGCCCAAATACCAATTACTGGAAACAAAACATTACACTCCTTTGCAGTTACCTCTCTACTCAAAATGTGGTCCGTGGGCCAGTAGTATAAGCATCACCTGGTTGTTGTTGTTAGGTGCCATCCACTTGGGTCCAACTCATAGCAACCCTATGTACAGCAGAACGAAACACTCCCGAATTCTGTGCCAGGCACACAATCTTATTTGTGTTTAAGCCCACTGTTGCAGACACTGTGTCAATCCATCTAGTGGAGGGTTTTCCTTTTTTTCATTGAGCTGCCACTCTCCCAAACATGATGTCCTTTTCTGGAGATTGGTCCCTCCTGCCTACATGTCCAAAATACATATGATGCAGTCTAGCCATCCTTGCTTCCAAGGACCACTCTGCACTTCTTCTAGAACAGATCTGTTGGTTCTTTTGGCAGTCCGTAATATTTTCAATATTCATTGGGAGTGGGTTGCCAGGTCCTTTTCCCAAGCCTACAGCACCTGGTGTTCCCAGGTGGTCTCCTATCGAAGTACTAACCAGGCCTGGTCCTGCTTAGCTTCTGAGATCTGATGGGATCTGATGCCACAGTGGTATGGCTGCAGACGATCACCTGATACCTCCTTCAAAATACAAGAATTTCAGGCCTTGTATTAGTTTCCTAGGGCTGATTTAATAGACCATCATAAACTGGTGACTTAAAACAACAAAAATTTATTGTCTTACTATCCTTGAATCTAGAAATCCAAAATCAAGCTATCAGCAGGGCCATGGTTTGGCAGTGTTGGTCCTGAAGACAGCACAATGAAAGCACTGATTTCTCTTGGTCATATTTCTATCATTATTCACAATCAGTGGGAAAATATATGAAATTTTGTTTGGAGTTTCTACATAACACAAAAACTCCAGATCAGCAGAATCTCCTACCCACCTTACCCCTCACTGTGCTCCTCTGCCCAGCCTCAGCCTTCACCTGCTGTGGCCTCCTCTGCATTTGCTTTCTAAATGGAATTCATCAGTCTGAAAACCAATAAAAGGGCTTTTCTGTCTCATCAGTATGGGGATGGGGTGCCAAATATGTTCTCAGACTCAGGACAGGATGACAATTTGCCTTTTCACATTTCTTGGTGAGGAGCCCAAATCCTTAAAGTAAACTTCATCTCAGCAATTTTATGTGTCCCCAAAAATAAGGCCATGGAAGAGATTCAGACCTAACAGTTTGACAGAACAGTGAAGCTTAGTCTCCCTTGAAACGTTTAATGGGACAGATTATCAGGCTGCGTGTGGAAAGCTTGTTTTAATGGCATTATCAGGCCAGTTGACAGAGGCCCTTACTCAGAAGCATACCAGGCCACTTTGGCCATCATCAGCTAGAGCTCGTTTGCACCAAGTCAGATGACATTTAATAATATGGCACCATGGAGCCAGCCCACCCGCTCCTCTGGGTGTGACTCCAGAGAGGGGCAAGGGGTGGAGCATGGGGGACCCAGGAAAACAAGGAACCTGAATCAGCATTCATTCTCCTGGACATCTGCCAGGGAACAATTGCATGTATTCAAGGAAGTGCTCATTCTCCCAAGGAGAAAAAGCTAGATGGCTGCCAGTTCTGGGCTTCTTTTTCCCTCTGGCTGGCACCCACCCCTGGCATTGACTGAGAGGAATGGTGGCTTACCTGCCTCATCTCCAGTCACTGCCATATTAGGCAGGGCAGAGAGGGCACAACAGTAGCCATAGCTATGAAGTGGGATTGTATTAGTTGGCTCCACCCATGGTAGGGGTGAGGATGCACAAGCACATGCATGTGCATGTGCATACACACATACGTAAGACCTGCATCCACAGGCCACCATGCTCATTGTTTGGTATCATGTGTTATTTCCTGGAATTTCTTTCCATTGGGAAATTCTTACTCTATTTTCCAAATTGGATTTCTATTTATAGAACAAGAATGTTCAGTTTGAGGTACCTGAAAGGTGATAATTAAATGAAATTAAATATTAAACCTGTGAGCTCCCTGATATTCCTTCTCTCATTCCAAGAAGATGCTACTTTCTAATTTAGCCAAATATTAGACTCCATACTAATCCACATTTATGACCTGGAGGTGATGAGAGTGAAGCATCAGCTCATTCATCAGACCTGGTAGCCCTTTGGATAGGTTGACCAGTTTCCACATTGCTAGCATAGGTTCCTACCTCCCTTCCAATGTAGTTCACAAGATTATGTTAAAAACAAAGGCAGTCATGGAGTGGCACATGCCTAGTCCCAACACTTGAGGGGCTGAGGCAGGAGGATTTCGAGTTTGAGGCCAGCCTGGGCTACATAGTAAATTTGAGGCCAATATGGTCTACATAGCAAGACCCTGTCTGAAAAAAAACAAAGATAGATTAGATAGATACATGATAGATGATAGATAGATAGATAGATAGATAGATAGATAGATGGATGCAGCAGTCTTTATGAAAATACCCTGGTCTATTTGGAAGCCCATAACTTAGAAATCCAAAAGATTATTGTTAGTAAAACAACCAAACTTTAGTAGCTCATATGCTTTATGCCAGCCTCTTACTGTCCCATAGTTTTGTCAAGTGGTAGAATTTGGCGAGTATTGACATGAAGCATAAATGAGAGATACCACTGGTCTGACGGCACAAAAATAGGAGTGGCCATTTTTAGAATTTTGCTTGGGGGAAATCAAAATGTTTATTTTCTGTATATTCCCCACTGTGTTGTTCAGTCTCACTGAGAGAGACAAACTGTGTATCCATTTATTCTCCATAGCTGAAAGTGTACTACACTGGTAATTTGATATATATCATTGCTATGGGCTAAGGTTCAGCTCAGTTGGTAAAGTGCCGCTCTGTACTCTCTGAGACCCTGAGTTCAATCCCTAGCACCACAAAAACAGAAGGACCTGGCAACCCACTCTTGACACAAAACCGTACGAATAGCAGAGAAGCACTGACCTAGTGCCAGACATGGCACAGTGGAGGGGGTGTTTCATTCTCTTGTACATAGAGTCACTATAAATTGGACCTGACTTGACAGCATCTAACAACAAACAACAATCATTGCTATGAAAGTAATTATCTACCTACATATGTGAATCCTTCATTTATGTATTTGTTTTATGGGGGTTGGATGGACAATTGATTATAACAGAAAATGCAGCAACTTTCACATGGACTTATTTACCTGAAGTGACTGAAACATGATCATGGGTGTTAACACATGCGGCAGTATTTAATAAGCACAATGACAATGCCTGTTCTTCAGATTTTATGATAAAAACAGACCACTGAAGATAGAAGTCCTATGACTGAAACTGAGCTAAGCCAAGGAATAAAATATCAGCTTGATTTGGTGTGGGTTTGAATGTATTTGGTGTCTAGCAAAGGTGTAAATATAGAAATTAATCTTCATAATTTTAGCCAGGCAAGGCTCCATAGAAGAAAAGGTGTTCTGTGTAGCTCTTAAATTTGTAGCTACACCAAAATCACTCAGCTAAGCATGCTTCCAGCATTCACAGTCCATTCACACCACTTATTTTTATTTTTACCCTTGGCATTGCCTGCCAAGTACAGGCAGAAAGCTGAAGATATATATGGATTTTCTGTAGATGTGAAAAATCTTATTGGACCTGGCAAGAATTCTTTCTCTATCTGGCAAGACTTTTCTAGCTGAGTGGTCAAGGGTGTGGTTTTTCCAGTGTAGCAAATCTGTCTTCCCATTTTTGTTTTAATTCTTATGCAAAAAGGCAGGTCTTTTTTTTTTTTTTTTTTTTTTTTTTTTTTTTTTTTTTTTTTTTTTTTTTTTTTTTTTTTTTTTTTTTTTTTTTTTTTTTTTAATCTACATGTTGTTGTTGTTAGGTGCCCTCAAGTCCTATATGACTCATAGCGACCCTCATAGGGTTTTCAGTGGCTGACCATTTTGGGATTGCCTTGGGAGTTGATTGCCAGGTCTTTCTCCCACTTTTGTGGTGCTGGGAATTGAACTTGGGACCTCAGAGACTGCAGCGCAGCGCTCTACCAACTGAGCTAAATCCCAGCCCTTTAATCTACATATGTGAGTGATAATAAATTGGAGAGACTGGCTGAAGGTACAGGTTTAGACAGTGAGGGCTGTAGGCCTCCCTTTCTCCCCTCCAGAAGGCATTGTGAGAGTTCCTTAGGCAATGTAATAGTACACATGTGTAACATGCCCTAATCCTGGCATGTGGCAGGAGTCTGGAAAGACTTTTCCTTAAACTAGGCATGTCTAATAGGGTTTAATGCAACCTGTGAACTTGCCCCTGCACAAGGTCAGCTTGTAGGTCAGTGGAATGCTGCCCAAATTGCATTCTCCCCAGACTATAATTATACCTAGGAGAAGGCCACATGCTGCCAAGTTCAGCTGACTCCATATAGGAACGAGATAAACTAAAGGCTGGCTGACATTCCTCAAAAAGTGATGTTTTTAGGATTTGATATAAAGCATCACTTGTTAAGAAAACTTTGAGGTTTATGAAGCAGCTCAGTGTAGGAGATGATGACCAGCTATTGTCTGCCTACCTCTGAGAGCAGAGGAAGAGGTGGGTCAAGATGGGAGCCTGAGGAATTTTAGTCAGCCATAAAGTAAAACACTTCAGTGACAAAAGTCACTTAATACTAGAAAATGGCTTCAAGGATTATTACAAATCAAGGTGCGTGAGGACAAAAGGAGGGGAACGTGGGTATTGTGAGGGGCCATAGGTATTATGACAGGCATTAGATTAGAAGTTTAGTTTGTGTTTACAATTAACTGAAGTAGGATTATGTTTTACTTGTTTAAAAATGCTATAAATATATGAACAGCATATTAATATTACCTTGATAATTTCTTATGCACATATTCTTTTAAAATAAGATCCATACTTAAATATACAGGTCTGGTCTGGCCAAAAAGCAGAAGGGTAAATTAGGCAAAATAAAGAATTAAATGATTCCAAAATCCAATTCAACAGAGTGTCCATTAGATAAGCAAAGTTTTATAAATACTCATACTCTCCAGATATGGAGTAGGCACTTTCTTCCAAGAACCTATGAGGTATGGAGTCACTTTGGGAGCCTAAGGCATAAATTCTGCCTATTGGCTCCATATAAACATGGGAAATTATTCCTTTGACATTCATATGATGAAGTTGTAAAGTCAGGAATCTTACCAAAGTCCAACAATCACAAGTGGTGGATTGACCTCATGATCTTCTGCAGTGTGAAAGCCCTTCCTGCTGGCTAGTCCTGTTGCCTGCAAGAACCTTTAGCACTGTGGCCATGCTGAATGGAAGCGGCCCTTTCTTACATGAATAACTAGAACCTGGATTACAGTGCCTTTTGTGGATCATAATATGCAATGCTTGTTTGTCAAATCTCCTCCCTGGAGAAGTTTTCAGAAGATGAGACATTGGACTTTGGTTTTAGGAAAGGGCACTGAATACATCACTCTTCGGGGAATGTTTTTGAGTAACCTGGAGAAAGGCTGTGCCAGAAACAACCAAGTCATTCAAAACCCCTTCTTTAAGAGTCTTGACATTTTCAGGGATCATATATCTAAGAATAATTAGAAACTCCTTATGTTACTGATCCTTATAAATAACTCCCTGGTGCCAGAGTTATTTGTATGTTTAGTCTTTGAACTCCCAGTGAATAGGAATGTATACATATGTACATATATACATGCAGTCTTCATGCCCTGTGCAAGACATGGCAGTGTGCATTTTGTAAGAGCTGTTGGATTGCACTGATTGCTTTTCAGCATCTGTGTGATGATGAGTAAGGGAGGACCTGAAGAGAGAAGGTTGGCCTCCTGGCTTTTCTCTTAGTACCTTGTCCACCAGACCCTGATGTCAATAACATTCTATAGCTGGTCAGAACTCAGCATGCAGAAGTTAAAAGATAAAGGAAAGAACTGCTATATTTATGGCTATCATTCCTAGTTTTTATATTTCCTCTTTTATTGTTATATTGTGGAGAACCTTTGGCTTTAGGCCAGACAACTTTTTTAAATGGTTAAAACAGCACAGGATAATAAAAGACTACTTAAAGAATGAATTGGTATTGATTGATTAATTTTCATTTAAATGGTTTGATATAACTTTTGCATTTGAAATTCTATAGTTATTTTTAAAATATGTTAGTTAAATTTCCTACTACCAAAGAGCCGCATATTAAATATCTGGCCATCTTAGGTAACTTAGGATCTAAAAATTTTCTCAATAATCACTATCATCATCAATCCACAATATCCAACAAATAAACATGCAAATATAGAAAGTATAACCAACTGAGTTTGAGTTCTTTTAAGTTGAGTATATATTAGATGGGGCTGGGATTTAGCTCAATTGGTAGAGCACTGCGCTGCAGTCTCTGAGGTCCTGAGTTCAACTCCCAGTACCGCAAAAATGGGAGAAGGACCTGGCAATCCACTTCCAAGGCAATCCTGAAACAGTCAGCCATTGAAAACCCTATGAGGGCCGCTGTGGATCGGATACTGACTTGACGGCACCTAACAACAACAACAACATATATTAGTCAGTATCCAACTCATAGCGACCCTCATAGGGTTTTCAGTGACTGTTTCGGGATTGCCTTGGGAGTGGATTGCCAGGCCCTCTCCCATTTTTGTGGTGCTGGGAATTGAACTCAGGACCTCAGAGGCTGCAGTGCAGCACTCTACCAACTGAGCTAAATCCCAGCCCATATATTAGATAAGCTATTATATTTGGTACAGTAACTATCTAGTATTTGCTTATCTTCTTATCATATAGTCTTTGTCTTCTAAGAGGAATTTGTGAAATTCACTTGGTCTAGAAGTTGTTGTTGTTGTTAGGTTCCATCAAATTGGTATCTCATAGTGACCCTATGTACAACAAACAGAACAATATTGTTACTGCTTTTCTGCTATTCATAGGGTTTTTAATGGCTGATTGTTTTTTGGGTTCTTTTGGATGGGGGGAGTGAGTTGCCAGGTCCTTCTCCCAAGCCTATAGCACCTGGTGTTCCCAGGTGGCCTCCCATCCAAGTACTAACTAGTCCCGACCCTGCATAGCTTCTGAGATCTGACAAGATTGGACGCCACAGTGGTACAGCTGCAGGTGTCTAGAAGTTAGCATATTGATAATGCATATAATGCCATACAGAAAAGCCAGAGTAGTTTTTAGTTAATAGAAGATTCTGTATAAATTGGGTTTAGGCTATTTGAAACTTTATAATGATTCTAAAGAATTATTTTAAAAATAAAGTAATGATTATTGGACATAACTAATGAGTGTCTTTCAAAAGAAATATTTTATCACCTTCCAGATCTTTGCTGTTCCTCTTTCATTTCCACTTATTCGTTTCATCAGTTTTCTTTACTCTTGTCTTTTTTTCCTCTATATTTTCTTCTTATTGGCCCAACTATATAGGCAAATTTCTCAGATAATAGGTATGTGTCTGAGTAAGGAAGTCATGAGGTTTGATCACAAAGGTAATATATAAGAATTGGGTTAATAAAAAAAAAAAGAATTCTAGTTGCTGTGCCTCTTGCTTTACCACTCCAGCAGTGAAACAGCTGCATTTACCTTACATGGTTCCTGAGCAAGAACTATTGTTATCACTCTGCAAGTCTATACGGGGCCACTAAAGCAATAAAAGTTTACAATATTGTGATGCTTGCTGTCCCCTGCTCACAACTGTCTGTTTGGATTGGCTAAGATGCAGAGCAGCACAATACTTTGTGTTTCCTAGGGTGCCCTAAAAGGCACTTCTCTTCCCTTAGAAAAGCCCTTTTATCCACAGCAGCCTCGGTGATTCTTTCCTCTTTCTATTCAGCTGCATCCTTATTTAAATTTCTTTGTACTGTACCAGATTAATAGATCTAGTAATTGGAGAACATAATAAGAAGGATGCAAAGATAATTCACAAGAAGATGTGACCAATAAACCAAATCTTTAACCTTACTATCAGTAAATATGCAAAATGAAATACTGAAAAAACATTTTTCATATTTTTTGGTGAGGATATTTTTCAAGTTGGTACCATCTATAGTGGGTGTGGGATAGATAATTCCTCTGCCAAATACTAGACAGGAGTGTAAGTTCATACAAACTGTTAGAAACAGATTGGCAATAGTTATCAAATTTAAGATGGGTGCATTGTTTTGATAACTTCTACACATCTGTCCTATAGAAATACAAACTTGTGTGTCTAAGGATTAATCTCCAGGGCTATTGATTGGGGCATTTTTCATATTTGACAAAATTTGGGAAATTCCTAAATGCCCTCAGTTGGGGATTACTTAAATAAATTATGTCAAATACTTTGAAGTAGCTTTGGATTTATTGGCATGGCAGACATCAAGAACATATTTCCAGATGAAAAAGAGTTGCACAGTGAAAAAAGCTAACAAACAAAAACAAATCTGCAGAACAAAATGTAACACTTGCCTTCCATCCCATCAGTGCTGGGGTTTGAACCCAGGACCTCACTTGCCCATGGTATGCAAGCACTCTACCACTGAGCTACATTGCCAGCCTACTTCTTGCCATTCTTATAAGCAAAACTCTACATACATGTGGATGTACACATGTTTAGGTCTAGAGGAAACTAGTGATGGTAACTGGAGAGTGGAATTGGAGTATAAGAGAATATTAGTACTTTTTAATATTCTAAATAGTTTCCATTTAAAAAATTATAACAAGCATTTATTGCTTCTGTAATTAAAAGAATAATTTCACAAAAAGAAAAGAGAAAAAATAACAGAACAAGTATTTCTGTGATCTTAATAGCACTCTAGAGGGCAGAACTTTATTCATCTTCAATCTTTAGACCAATATCTGGCAAATGGGAGTCTTTAACAAAAGCATATTCAATGCAGGGACTTTTTTAAGGCCCTGTATTCAACCCCTAAGTACTACCCACCAAAAAAAACGTTTTAAAATGTGTATTTCTTCCACTCTTTTTTCTCTCCCTCTTTATTCCTAACTCTTTTCCTTATAATTTGTTTGGAATTGCCCTCTGACTATGAGGGAGAAGCCAAGGCTCTTCTAGTGAAGCCTGACTGAATCTCAGACCAGACTGCTTGTACTCTTTACTACCATCACAGCCATGTGAACTTCCTGGTGACTGGAAACATGTTTGCCAGAACCCAGCCACTTTTGTCTTCTCTCTCTCCACAGAAGAGTTTGCATCTGTCTGGCAGAAACTAAGGATGATAAGGTTAAGGTGGCAAAATACAAAGTACTGAATACTCATTGCCGCAGGGACATACCAATTTAATAAGGAGACTCCTGTACCCACAAGAGTATGAAACTAGTTACAGTGAAGCTGGTAGGAAGTTTTGTAGCATTTACTCACTAGAGCCCCTCCCGTTACATCACATAGTCTCAGGGGCTCGAAATCTCTAAGGAAGGAAAGAAAAAAAGATTGGAGCCTCGTGTTCATAGTCTCTGGAAGATACCTGAATAGCCTGTTTGTATTCTGTCTGAATCTAAGTGCTCATAGGAAAAGATGCCAAGTCAGAGGCTGCTGTGAACAAAGGTGATGGGTCAAACTTGTCACTTTTTCTCCCCCTGACTCAATGCAGAATGGGTTGGAATAAAGCCCCAACTCCAAGATTTTCCCTAGAGAGGGAAATGTTGGGGCATGTACTCAATGTTCTGGCTTTTTGGAGGGCTGCCCAAAGGCATGGTTTCTGTCTTCCTGCTTTGGAGTGCTGACAAGACCCAGCATAATCTCGCTGCATAGGGACTGCTAAGAACAAGAAAGAACTGGCAGAATGGCTTACTGGACCTCCAGGGTACCTGTGGCACAACAGCTAGGATAATATAGTGCAGTGGCTTCTTCTTTGTGGGAGGTATAGGGGAGAGAAGAGTGAAACTTGCACACAGCATTCCATCTTTTCATGGGGCTGCAGAGGGGGACTGGTTTCTTTCTTATCTGATGCATTATGTTTATGGGGCCTGGCATACTCTAGATGCTTAGGGGTAATGAGAATAAAATTGAAGTGGGCACTTTTTAACATCTCTGGAGAACTGGTGATACCACACACAGACAACTAAGGAAGCAAGAAATTATGAGCGCCCCAAAATCTAGCAAAATCAAACTGGGAATTTGCATCCATAGTTAGAGAATACTTACTCATAGAAAAGGCTTCAGAAGCTCCAATCAGCTTAGTTAATTGGCAGAAGTCTTTCCCTATCTGAAACCAGTATGTAAAGACTGGGAAAGTTGGTTGTTTTTCCACATGTGCCTACACCAACACAAAGTAACAAGGCACATGAAGAAAGAGAAGCAACAACTAACTAAAGGGACAAAATAAATATCTGAAGCCAACCCTATAGGCACAGACACATATTACTTAACAAATAATTCAAAAAGTGCCATAAAGATGCTCAGTGAGCTCAGGAAAATGATACATGAACAGAAACAGTATCAACAAATAGAAAACATTAAAAAGAATGAAGTAGAAATTTTGGAGCTATTGCAAAATTGCTAAATTGGAAAATTGAGTAGAAAGGCTCAGTAGCAGTTTTGATCAAGCAGAAGAAGGAATCAGAGAACTCGAAAACAGGTCATCTGAAATTAATGATTCAGAGGAGCAAAAAGAAAGAAGAAGAGGAATATTCTAAGGAAATTATGAGATGCCATCAAGCCAACCAATAAACACATAATAAGAAAAGGAAACAATAGAAAGAAAAGTTCAGAAAGCATATTTGAGGAAATAAAATGGCCCAAACCTCCCAAACCTGGAGAAGGAAATGGCCTTCCTGATTCTGGATGTCAACTTGACCTCAATGAAAAGACCAAAAATACCACACCAAGACACATCAGATTTTCAGAAGTCAAGGATAAGGAAAGAATTTTAAAAACAGCAAGAGCAAAGCAACTTCCCACATATAAGGGCACCTCCATAACTTCCAGTGAATTTCTTAGTTGAAATTTGCAGTCCAAAAGTATGATGTATTCAAAGTGTTAAAAGAAAATTGCCAAGCAAGAATACTGTATTCAACAAAACTATCCTTCAAAAATAAAGTAAAAATAAAGACTTTCTTACATAAACTAAAGCTTAAGAATTTTATCACTACTTATCTTAAATTGCCTTACAAGAAATCATAAAGGGATTTTTTTGTAAGCTGAAACAAAGGGACATTACATAACCACTCAAAAGCATATCACAGTACAAAGCTTGCTGGTCAAGGAAAATATAGACAAATACATGATGCCATAATGGTGGTATGTAAATAATTTTTAACTGTGCTATAGAGTTTCACTGCATTGGGAAAAGATGTTTGCAAAAGACCTCTTTAAAGTGTTGAAAAGTAAAGTTTTCATATTGAAGATGAAGGTGCACCTGATTCATGCTATGGTATTTCCAGTTGCATCATATGCTTGTGAAAGCTAGACAGTGAATAAAGGAGACAGGAGGAGAATTGATGCTTTTGAATTATGGTGCTGGAGACGAGTATTGAATATACCATGGACTGCCAAAAGAACCAACAGATCTACCTTAGAAAAAGTACAGCAGAGTGCTCCTTGGAAGAAAGGATGGTTAGACTGCATCTTAGGTATTTTGGAGATGTTTTCAGCAGGGACCAGTCCCTGGAGAAGAACATCATGTTTGAGAGAGGGAGGGGCCAACAGACAAAAGGTAGACCTTCCACTAGATAGATTCACACAGTGCCTGCAACAATGGGCTTCAACATAAAAAAGAGCACAGTGTCAGGTAGTGTTTTGTTCTGTTGTACATAGGGTCTCTATGGGTCATACCTGACTTGATTGCATCTAACAACAACAACAAATAGAATTTCAATGACAGGTATAAAAATAAATGTAACTATATATAATGAATATACAATATAAAAAAATATAATTTATGACATTAATATAAACTGCAGAGTGTAGATAAGTAAGAGTATATTTGTATATGATTGAAGTTATCAGTATAAAATAGATTGCTACAAATGTTTTATGTAAGTCCCATGGTAACCACAAAGGGAATGAGTATAGAAGGTACACAAAAGAAAATAAAAAAGAAATCATAGCATGTCATTATAAGAAATGAACAAAACTCAATAGGATAGCAGGAGATAAAAAGAATGAGAAAGTTACAAAATAGAGAAAAATTAACAAACTGGCAACAATAAGTGCTTTCCTACAAATCCATATTTACTTTAAATGTAAATGAATAAAAATCAAAAAGCAGAGTAGCTGAATGGATTTTTCAAAAAAGATTGAACAGTATGTTTTCTACAGTAGGCCCACTTTAGATTTAAGAACACACATAGGCCAAAAGTAGAAAGGGATGGAAAAAGATATTGTAAGAGTTGTTTTTTTTGAAAAGATCAACACAATTGATAAATCCTTAGCTGGACTATGGGCTTAATCATAGAAAAGATTATATGCATGGCACAGTGTCAGGGAGTGTTTTGTTCTATTGCCCACAGGGTCACAATGAGTTGGACCTATCAGCTTGATGGCACCCATCAACAACAACAAAGAAAAAAGCAAAAGACAGCAAAGTGCTCATAATTATATAAAATTGACTTTAAGTCAAAATCTGTTACAAAAGACAAAGGACATTATATAATAATAAAATGGTCAATCTACCAGGAGAACAGAACACTTATAAATATAATACATCCAACGTCAGAGCCAGATATATGAAGCAAATTTTGACAGAGCTGAATGGAGAAATAAGGCATGGCACAGTAATCATAGACTTCTATACCCCACTGCCAGTAATTGATAAAACAAGATAGAAGAACAATGCGGAAACAATTAGAACACACTACAGACCAAAAGGATGCAATATACTGTCCACCACCTGTATCTTTGGGTACTGCATCCAGGGATTCACCAATTAGGGACAGAAAATATCTGAAAAAAAATAATTCTAGAAAGCTTCAAAAAGCAAACTTTGAATATTGAGCACTATGCTAAATGCATGCAAGCTAAGTGATATGTAGGCATGCTGTAATATAGCCTGCTGCCTTTTTGTAGATCCTGAATCTCTCTCCAACACTTGTTGCTTGAGAATTGTTTGCCTTTTTTTCATGTACTATATAGATAGGGCTATGATATTTGCATCTATGGGCTGGGATTTAGCTCAGTTGGTAGAGCATCACTCTGTAGTCTCTGAGGTCCTGAGTTTGATTCCCAGCACCGCAAAAAAATGGGAGAAGGATGTGGCAACCCACTCCCAAGGCAATCCTGAAACAATCTGCCATTGAAAACCCTATGAGGGTCGCTATGAGTCGGATACGACTTGACAGCACCTAACAACAACAACAACATTTGCATCTATACTGAACACAAACAGACTTTTCTCTTGTCACTATACTCTAAGCAATACAGTATAGCAACTATTTGCATGCCATTTACAGTGTATTAGTTATAAATAATCTGGAAGTGATTTGAAGTATCTTCCTATATGGAAGATATGTACAGGTTAGAGCATTTTCTAAAAGGGACTTGTGCATAAGTGGATTTGGATGTCCATGATGGTTCCTGAAACCAATCCTCTGTGGATATTCACAGTTGACTATGTGGTACATTCTACTCAAATGGTATAGAACGAACATTATTCTCAAATACACATAGAACATTGCCTAAGATAGAATGTTAGATCACAAAACAAGTCTTAACAAATTTAAGATGTCAAAATCATACCACACATCTTTTCTGACCACTGTGGAATGAAACTAGCAATAATAGCAGAAGGAAAAACTGGAAAAATCACAAATATGTGGAAACTAAACAATACACTCTGGAATAACCAGTGGGTCAAAAATAAATCACAAGGAAAATAGGAAGACCTCTTGAGACAGAGAAATACATCATACCAAAACAAATGGGATTCAGTAAGTGCTGTACTGAAAGGAAGTTTATTTGGGTGAACTGGCACATTTAAGATCTGAAACAGCCTGTCTCTACACCTCATGGGACAAGAAGGAAAAACTAAGCCAAAAGTTAGCACAAGAGTGAAATAATAAACATTAGAGTAGAAATAAATAAAATGGGGAATAGGAATGCAATAGAAAAACCTACAAACTATTTTTTAAAGAAGAAATGAACCAAAATTGACAAATCCTTAAAATTAGAAGAGTCAAGTACATACAATCAGAAGTAAAAGTATACATTACAACTGAGTCCACAGAAATAACAAATGTAATAAGCTAGTATGAACAATTATGTTCCAAAAAATTGAGTAATCTATGAGAAGCATAATAGTTCTTGGAAAGTTGTAACCAACCAAGACTGAATCATGAAGTTATAGTAAATCTGAACAGACTTATAACTGGCAAGGGATTGAACCAGAAACCAAACACCTCCCAAAAGGTAAAAAAAACTCCCAGGACCGAGTATCTTCAATGGAGAATTTTATCAAACATTTAAAGAGGATTTAGTGTCATTCCTTCTCAAACTCTTCAAAAACAAACAAGCACAAAACAAATTCAAGAAGTTAGAACACTTCAAATTCATCTTATGAGGCCAACATTACTTTGATACCAAGGCCTGAAACACTACAGGAAAACTGCAGACCATTATTCTTAATGAACATAGATGTCAACATCCCCAACAAAATACTAGCAAGCCAAATTCAAGAGACTATTAAAAGGATTATACACTATCACCACAAAATACAAATATTAGTCAAAGTGATGCATTACATTAACAGAACAAAGGATAAGAATCATGATCATCTCAATGGAGGTAGGAAAAGCATCTCACAAAATTTGACAACTTTCATGATAGAAGTACCCATCAAACTAGTAATAGAAAGAATTTTCCTCAACATATTAAACTCCATGTATTAAAAGCCTGATGGTAACATCGTATTCAGTGGTAAATAGCTGAAAGCTTTTTCACTGAGATAAGGAATAAAGCAAGGGTCCCCACTCTCCCAACTCTGTTCAACATAGTACTGCAAGTTCTAGCTAGATCCCCTGGATAAGAAAAAAAAAAGGCGTCCACATTGAAAAAAAAAAGAGTAAAATTATCTCTGTTTACGGATGACATGATTTTATATGTAAGAAACCCTAAAGAATCCACCAATCCCCGCCAAAAAAAGCCTCTTAGAACTAATATGTTCTGTAGAGTTACACACAACAAAATGAACATACAAAAATTAGTTGTTTTAGCCAGGCCTTGTGGTGCATGCCTGTAATTCCAGCTACTTGGTAGGCTGAGGCAGGAAGATTGCAGGCTCATGGCCAGAGGCAGCTTGCACAACTTAGCAAGATGGTATCTCAGAATAAAAAGTTTTAAAAATAGGGGCTGAGAGTGGGGCTCAGTGGTAGAGCATATACAGCATGCACAAGGCTCTGGGTTCAACCTCCAGGACTGAAAAAAGAATTGTTTTTATACACAAAATGAACAATCCAAAAGGGAGGAAGGAAGGGAGAAAGGAAGGGAAGGAATTTTATTTAAAATAGCATCAAGAAAAATAAAATACTACATGATAAACTTTTCAAGAAGGTAAAATATTTGTATCCTGAAAACCAAACATTAACTGAAAGAAATTGAGGAAGATACAAATAAATGGAAAGACACCTCATGTTTATGAATTAGAAAACTGAATGGTATCACAAGGTCCATATTCCCCAGAGCCATCTTCAGTTTTAGTGCAGTTCCTCTCAAAACCCCAGTTTTGCAGAAATAGTAAAAGCAATCCTAAAATTCATATGGAACTACTGATGACTCTGAATAGCCAAATGAACCTTTAGAAAAACAAACAAAAAAACAAAACAAAAAAACCTGGATGCCTCACATTTCCTGACTTCAAAATGTAGCACAAAGCTACATTAATCAAAGCAGTATATTTACATAATGGTAGACATAGCCTTATGGAACAGAGTAGAGAACCCATATACATACTCATATGGCAAGAAGGCCAAGATAATGGTAAAGGGCATTGGGAAAGCTAGTTATCCACATGCAGAGGGATGAAATTAGATCTTTGTCTTACAATTTATACAAAAGTCAACTCAAAACAAATTAAACACTTCAACTATAAAAATCCTAGAAGAAAAAGAAAAAGAGAAAGTGCCATGAAGTTGATGTTGACAATTATTTCCTGGTATATTAGTTACTTTTTCATCACTGGGGCAGAAATTCTGAGAGAAACAACTTAACAGGAAGAATTAATTTTGGTTCACAGTTTCAGAAGTGTCAGTCCATTGTGGCAGGGAGGGCAGAGCAGAGCAGAGCAGAGCAGGCCACATCACAGAGGCCAGGGAGCTGAGAAAGGAGATACAGGAAGGGGCCATGGCAAGATATAACCCCCTAAGGATATGCCCTCAGTGGCCTACTTCCTTCAACCTGGCCCCACCTGTTACCTTTCTCCACCTCCCATCTTTCTCCCCTTCCCAATAATGCTACCATATAGTGAATCCATGAAGGATTAACCCATTGAGGAGGTCAGAGACTTCATGTCCCTGGAACATCCTCAAAGACACACACAGGGCTGTGTTTTACTAATTTTCTAGGCCGTGCCAAGTCACTAGATGAAATTCCAAGGATGGTTCAGTGTGGTAACATCCTTTCCAGGGTTGAGGCTGGTTGAATAATGAAATAGGAATGTATTTCTTTGACTTTATCTAGTCACAGAAAGAATTGCAGAGTGAGAGAATCAGTATCTCTCTCAGTCTCTGGATTACTCATAGTCCCTCTCTTGCCTTCTTTGAGTTAACAAAATGAAAAGCTTGTACTTGGACATGCCTCTCTTATAGGCAGAATGGTTTTCAGAATCCTAATTGGATAGCTTGACACAAGTTCATTTGAAAAAACTTGTGACCCAATTGTGGTCTTGTAAATTTGATTCCTGTTCCTTCCTCCTGCACATTGATGTGTATGCCATAACCTTGGATATATTAGTCACTACTCTGGACACTTAAGAATAAATCTAGTCAATTCCCAAAGCCCTTCTTATTTTGAATATGCTGTCCAGGTCACTTAGGTGATTATTTTATTTGCCTTTTTGACTTACTCTTTATGGCAATTTTACCACAGTGATATTTTTTAAATTTCTAAGCTACTAATTTCTTTGAGGGAAAGGACTTGGTCTTTCTCAGTCACCTCTGTATTTCCAGAGTCCAAAGTCATTCTAGACACATAGTAGATGCACAACAAACATTTTTAAATGAATGAATGTATGGCTGAATATTTACCTAAAACCTGTTTGAGTTTTCTTAGTTTTGTATTGACTTCTAAAAATCATCTGGCTAGAAATTTAGGTTCTCTAAAGAAAACACAGAAATTACATTTTTAAAGAAGATACTTGATTATGGTTGATTTCTTATTCCTTTGCTTTTTCTTTCATGCAAAAATTAAAACTACTAAGTACCTTCTTCAATTCCTTTTTTAAAACTCCTGAAATTCTGCACCCATCTATACCAAGAATTTCTCTAAGGCTAATTTTGAAATGATGAAAGCCATTAGAATAAAAAAACAGATTTCCCTTATGTCTTGATTAAAGCTTAATATTTAGTATTTTGGGGCTGGGATTTAGCTCGGTAGAGTGCTGTGCTGCAGTCTCTGAGGTCCCGAGTTCAATTCCCAGCACCGCAAAAATGAGAGAAGGGCATGGTAATCCACTCCCAAGGCAATCCCGAAACAATCAGCCGTTGAAAACCCTATGAGGATTGCTATGAATCGGATACTGACTCGACGGCACCTAACAACAACAACATTTAGTATTTTTAGGTCTAATGGTTATAGAAAAGCAGCCAATCTGAATAATGAAAGGAAGGGTAAAGGGCTACATAATTCTAATGGTAATCTTTATTGGAACAAACTTTCATTATCTCTTTTTGTTCAACCAGCAAGCAACTCAGCTAGTGTAGTAATAA
Organism: Pedetes capensis; assembly: GCA_007922755.1. NCBI lineage: Eukaryota > Metazoa > Chordata > Mammalia > Rodentia > Pedetidae > Pedetes > Pedetes capensis. Next base: position 153,894 of record VMDO01000789.1, on the reverse strand, counting down.
TTGTTATTGTTGTCAGGTGCACTGGAGTCGTGTACAACTCATAGTGACCCTCATAGGGTTTTCAATGGCTGATTGTTTCTGGATTGCTTCAGGAGTGGACTGCCATGTCTTTCTCCCATTTTTGCAGTGCTAGGGATCAAACCCAGAGACTCAGACACTACAGAGCGACACTCTACCAATTGAGCTAAACTCCAGCCCTGTAGTAATAATATGACATAGATATTTGTTACTCTTTAGTCTTGTCTTCATTGTATTTTGGTAAGTTTGTAAGTATCTGTGGGGCATACCCCTAGCTTATCCATCCCAGATGTTCAGATGGGAGGCACAACCATGCACACAGATAACTAAACCCAACTCACTCACTCGGGATCCTCAGGTGAGGGGTGCAGACTCCTACCACAAGAGGGGAGAAAGGAAAAGCCTCAGGCGGTTTTGTCTTGCCAGGACAAACACAGCTCATTATTGCCTCTCAGCCTGAACAAGGGCAGAGAAGAACCCAAACAAACACACAGTTATAACAAGTGTTAGCAGCCTAAGTGCTGCAGCTCTATTGCTGCCTCAGGGGCAGCAGCGGCTCTTCTGCCTCCAGCGCTGGGACTGGAGACCATCCTCAGCTTCCGCCTCTTGGCGCTGGGTCCAAGAGTCTTTCCTCAGCTTGCTTGTAGTCCATCTTTCCTAGAGAGTGCCCTCTAGTTGTCCTACTCTTGGTGGTCATGAGGAGAGATGCTTCCATGTTGCTGGTCAAATACAGAGAGAGGGTTCTTTCTTCATCAGTGGTCAGATGGAGAGAGAGTTCTTGCTTCATCAGTGGTCAGATGGAAGGAGAGCGAGCTGCTGCAGTGCAGCTCCTTTTGTAGATGGCTTGAACCAATAAGCTTCGAGTCCTTTGGTTTCCAATTGTCCAACCAGGTTTGGGGGATTTGTGAAGGGTTTTGTACAAATGTCCAATCAAGTCACTTTCACTTTCCCTAGATTTCTAATTTACAAACCAGTTCTTCAAAAGCCATTTTCCCAGTGTGGGAGTTTTTGCCAATTTCCTCCCAGTTTCTCCCTATAAATACCTAAGTGGGAAGACTATGTATTTAGTTTGTATTGTACTCACCAATGTGCATTAAAAACTTTTATAAGGCTTAAGGGTGTCTTGTTATACTTCCCACTGATTTTTGTAGATTGGGGCTGTGGTTTAGCTCTCTATATATATGTATTTATAAGTATAAAATGATAATCTCCAAACAGTTTAAAATTAAAGCTGTATGTATAAAATATATTATTTATATTAATAGCATAGATAAGAAGCAACCTAACACTCTAAAACAGGGAAATTTTACTTAAATAATAAATATAGGTCAAGAACTATATTAGATGCCTTATATATATCATCTTATTTCTAAAGTAAATGTATAAACTAAGTATAGTAACCACTATTTCAGGATGAGCCTACAGGTGTATCACTGTGGCATCCGATCTGGACTTGACAGTACCTAACAATAACAACAATTTCAGGATGAAGGCAGATTCCTAGAGTTTTGACTTTACCAAGGCCACATAGCTGATAAGTTTTGAGAACAGAATGTTCTTTCTCCTAAACCATTCAGCAGATGGCATCACTAAGAAAGATTAGAGGCAATGAAAGAGTAATATGGAAATATCCAACCAATAAGAAAAATTGGGTGTAACACTCCATATCATCCTGCTTTCACAACTTAATTAAAATGTATGTGAATAAAAAATTAGTTACCAGGAATGGTGGTACAGGCCTATAATCCTGGCACTTCAGAAGCAGGAGGACCATGAGTTCAAGGCCAGCCCAAACTACATAGTGAGACCCTGTCTCAAAAATTAATTAATAATTAATTAGAATAAAAAATAAGAAAGATCACAATAAAATATCCTAAAGATTTTTAATGTTTGTATTTGGCTGGTCACATTCTGTGTGGCATTTTTCCTTTCTTTTGTAAAATGTCTGTAATTATGGATAAGCTCCTTTACATTTACATACTATTTAGAGTGAAGTCTTATAGCATCAGTTTAGCTCATCCCTCAGTGTATCTGAAAGTCTTAATGTCTTTGGTATGCTTCCTGAAAGATTGCATGGTCATTTGAGCTTGTATTCTTTTTTTCAAAAATAAATTCCAGATCATCAAGTTGTTGGATGGAAAACGATCTCAAACTGTGGGAATCTTGATATCTAGTTTACATTTAGAAATGAAGGATATCCAGCAGGGTAAGTCTTTTCAATGATATTTTTCCAATTTAAAACAAAGTTTGGGGCTGGGGATATTGCTCAGTGGTAGAATACTTGCCTAGGGTGTGCAAGGCCCAAGTTTTGCTCCCTAGTACCCCCCCCACACACAGTAGTTTTTAGTGTATATTAATTGTACGAAGTAGTAGGCTTCATTATAACATTTTCACTATGACATCTTATAAGATGCTTTGACCATATTTACCCTCTCATTTCCCACATTTACCTACTCCCTACTCCCCCTGTTGCTGGTTCCCTTCCTTTTCCCAAAAGTAATCTTTCCAACTTTTAAATTTTTTAAACATGTTATCCTGAAGGATTTCAAACACATACAAAATTAGAATTCCATAACAAATACCATGTACTGAATAGCCTGTTACAACTTAAAAGGAAATCTCAGACATTTTATAATTCATCTGTTAAAAATATTAGTACTACTAATAAAAAATAATGGGATAAGGACATGGCAATTCACTCCTGGAATCAATCCTGAAATAATCAGCCACTGAAAACCCTGTGCAGGTCGCTTGATGGCACTTAACAACAACAACAACAATAAAAGACAAGGAGACTTTTCAAATATAATTCTAGCACCATTACCATACCTTTAAAAAGATGAACAGCAGTTTCTCAGTATCATCACATATGTTGTACTTGTTTCCCTGGTTGTCCATATACTCATTAATCTACCCATTCATTTACAGATATTTTGAATGAGGTTCCAAATGTTTTACATTCCATTGATTTGTCTCAAGTTTCTTTTAATGTTGAGTTTTCTTCCCTCCATCTTCTTTTAGAACTTTCCTCTTTGTCATTCATTTGTTGAACAAACCAGGTCTCTTGTCCTGCAGTTTCTCACATTTAGATGTTGTGGATTGCATTGCCATGTTTTTATTGACCATGTTCCTCTGTCCCCTGCATTTCCTGTAAACTGTTAGTTTGAGTTAGAGATTTAATCTGAGTGAGGAAAGAATTCTTCATAGAGGCTATTGTGTGTTCTATCAAGAAGTATGGGCTAGGATTTAGTTCAGTTGGTAGAGGGCCACTCTGCAGTCTCTGAGGTCCCAGTTTGATTCCCAGCGCCATAAAAATGAGAGAAGGACATAGCAATCCACTCCAGAGGCAATCCCGAAACAATCAACCATTGAAAACCCTCTGAGGGTTGCTATGTGTTGAACATGACTCAATGGCACCTAACAACATCATCAAGAAGTATATACTTACCCAGTTGTCCATGATGTTAGTAGGCACTGAGGATCTTTGCCTCGGTTTATTATTTCATTAGAAATCTGCAAAAATACTGATGTGCTGATTCATTCATTTCTTGTTCACTAGCTAGAATGTGTCTATAGAGAAACACTTTTCTTCTTCTTTTCTCCTTCTTTCCATCTCTCTTTACTTCCTTCCTACCTTCCTTCCTTTCCTGGGGTATTGAACCCAGGGCCTCCTATATACTTTGCATGTGCTCTACCACTGAGCTGCATTCTTAGCCCTTCCTTTTCTTTCTTTCTTTCTTTCTTTCTTTCTTTCTTTCTTTCTTTCTTTTCTTGAGACAGGGCCTCACTAACTTGCAAAGGCTGCCTAAGAAACACTTTTCTTAGCACCCATTTGATTGTATCACTGTTTCTTAATCATCATCTCCTCCTCCTCTTCTTCCCTTTCCCCTTCTTTTCTCCCTCTCTTCATCCCTTCTGTGACAGCCACAGAATATTTGAATAGACTTGTCTGATTTTAATGTTTAAGCTCAGTAGCAGAACTGAATATGTATTTGTGAATATTAAACCTTAGAAAATGCTGCAGTAGTTGATTTGAGTTTGGGGCAGAGGGTAGTGGAAAAGATCTGTCATTGAAATTAGAATAGGATTTTTCAGATGACTTTAAAAGGCACTGAAGTTAGGTCTTCTGGAAGAATTCTTCTAGAAGAAGAATTCAAATCAGGAGAATGTGATGCTAGGGCAAAGAAAAATGGAAAAAGAAAGCAAGTCCCTGCAAGGCAGTTGATAGTCTTTTGCTGGGGAACTACCTTTCTTAGGGTAGTCATTGGAATGAGAAAGGGCTTCTTCATGTGTGGTCTTGTCCTAAACAACTCTACTCCTTAGGAGCCTGGTAAAACCCAAGTGTGCTTGGTTTTATCCCTGTGATGCATTTCGTTGCAGATATGAGTTTTTATAATGCTGACATCATCTGGGACTTTATTAAGTTGCTTTCAGTCAGGTCCTGTTACAATGTGACAGATTGCCACACAGATAAAAATCGTTCCAGCCATGTGATGTTACAGTTACCAACTCATGACCCAAACCATCTCATGACATTCCAGCCTCATTGTATTAAATGTTCATTGTGAGTCGAATAGGAAGTTTGTTCACCTAGACCTTTTCAATATTATACTCTAGGCATGAACATGCATACAAGAAGCAAACATGAACTTTCATTTCAGCATTGGAAATACCAATTATAGCATCATAGACTTCTACATCTTGTGGGCAAGATTTTAGTTCTTTCTCCTGCCTCAAGCACCTTTGTTATGTACTGTGGAATTTCCTCCTAAATTCTAAAAATTAATCTCTACTCCATTTCTTCATTTAATAACATATTCCACATGAATAAGACAACAAGAGGTTAATTTGCTTTTAGAATCATTGACTGACACTCAAATCTGAAGGTCATCAGGAACCTGTGCTATGTCAGTGATATTTCATTCTGAATCCATGTCTGGTCAAGAATGAAATGCGCTTGGCCTTGTGTTGTCATCCTGTTCAAAGGTCTCCTTATGCTGATGTTGGCCTAAAACATCTATTTTAATGTGAGGAGGGTTGCAATGAGATCTGACTAGGAGAGGCCAGCTAGCAACCAAGCAAATTCCTACCAATAAGATGACTAGTGAATAGTCTGCTCTTTAGCCTTCTGGTCATATATACATCTTTGTCAGGCTACAAAGACCAGAGGCATTTACTTGCACTTTCTTAACTCACAAGAAGCTAATGTATAAACCAAAACTCTACTGTATTCACTTAGGAAGAAGAATATTCCTTTGCTATGATGAAAATAGTTATCATGTCTGTTCATCATTTTCTCTGTACCACTTGTCTCTACTTGGCAATTATACATCTGTTTATGTTGTTTTCCCCAGTAAAATGTAATCTCTGTCATTCTATTCAAGTACATGTGTAGTAAACACACATAAATATGTTTTGAATAAATGAACAAAAGTTTGGATGAGAAGAGATAGATGAAGATATCAATAGAAAGGACAGGCATAAATAGATTTGGGAACAAAATACCTGATTCTTAGAAGTGCCTACGGGCATTCTATAGAGCTTCAAACATTCCAATTTTCTAAATGACATTTTAATCTTGTCTCTCTGACATTACAGTTTTATCTCTCTCCTCGCTTCCTCCTTCCCTCTCTTCCTTCCTTCCTTCCTTCTTTCCTTTCCCTCTCTCTCTCTCTCTCTTTCTTTCTCCCTCTTTCTCTCTCTCCATTTTTTCTTCTCTTTTCTTTTCTTCTTTTCTTTCTTTTTGTGCTGGGGATCCAGCTCAGGGTTCACCCCAGCTGCTCTGTGACCTTGATAACAGTTTAAGTATTTCAGTACACAAGTACCTCCCACAATAGAGAATCTGTCTTTCACCAGTTCAGCTCTTAAAAAGCAATATTATTTTCTTTGTTCTTAAGATGAACACTTCTCTGTGGTCCATTAGGATTATGTACTCTGTACATTCAGAAAGTGACGTTTTGGGACTTCCTACCTCCTGGTCTTATATATAACAAATAACAGAGCCAGTTTTTGTACTTTTATGTCCTGCTGTATTTCTTTCCTAGGAAGTTCTCTGATAGTTAAGCATTGTTTACAACTAATTGGTCTTCTGTACCTTGTGTCATATTTTAAAGTCATTTTTTCAGATGTTTGTCAAGCTTGATTTTAAAAAGATATAGGCTAGACTAGATAGAATAGAATGTCATGAGTTCCATTCCAATGCATTTGGGTAAAATTAACTGCCTCCCTGCTTGCCTTCAGCATGTATTGAGTGCCATCTATGTATCACCCACCATGACCTCAACACTTAAGATCAGACTCTAACATTTTTGAGAGCTCACTGGGTGGTGGGAGAGATGTCTAAGCAGCCCAAGGTTACACCAGAGGTGGCTATAAAATAACAGAGCAGTATCTGGACTCTCCCTATAAAACAAAGATGAGCCTTAGAGGATGGAAATGTGGTCACATGCAAAAAAGAGCATGAAATGAGATGTGAAAGTGTGAAAGAAAATGTGAGAAAGGAGGGCACAAATAGAGTAGACAGATTGCATGTGGGTGTGAGTGGTTTTAGAATGTAAGGCTAGAAACACAAGCAGCATCTGGACCAAGAAGGACCCTGAATATCATCACAAGAAATATGCACATTTCTGCCTAGGACAGGGAGAAGAAATTTAAAGGGAGCAGAGCTATGGTATGAGACGGTTGCTTGGAAGACTGACCTGTATGGCTCTGCACGCTCTGGCCAAAATCCACATCTCTTACTTCCCTTGGCTCTGCTTGCTTCTCCTCTCACTGCACTTCTTGCTGGACCCAGCGGTTTTCTCGATTCCTTAAGAAGGCCACCTTCTTTCCTTATTAGCATCTTTTGAGTGTGCAGTGCATTTTGGATGAACAGCATAACACATCCCCCCTGTTTGAAATGCTTTTCCACCCCACTCTCTGTGTAGTAGCTTCTTTCTTTAGTCTAAGTTTCAGCTTAAATGTCACCCAAAAGAGGCCTTTCAGATCTTCTCTCCCTAATACAGCTCACTCCAAGTTAATTAATTTTTCACAATACTTAATATTTACACATATATTTATGTTTTCCTTTGCATCCACCACCAGAATATAACCTCCAGGAGGGAGATTTCCCACTGAGGCAGCCACTCTATCTTGCACTTATATGTGGCACAGAAGTGGTGATCAAGTGCCTGTTGAATGGCTAAGTAAAAATAGAACTGAAGGTGGATAAATCTGTTACAAAGGAATTGTAACTGTTCAGATGATAAGTGACCAAAGTCAACACTGAGCCTGCATCTATAGAAATGTACAGGAGGAGACTGTGTACACAGGGTATGTGGAGAGAGAATTGCTAAAATTCATCAAGACAACTGTAAGGAGCAACAGAGAAGAAATCTGGGCAGTACTTTAGATTTTGGCTTCAGGAAGAACTATACATATAATCGTGCCAAAAAAAAAAAATAGGAATTAGAAATAGAGCAAACGCATCTTGAAGCAAAAAAGTAGATTCTATTTTGGAGGATTTGAACGTGAGATGACTGGAGCCACACAAGTTAAAGTGTTCAGTGAGCTCCTGTAAATTCTAGCCTTGTGGTAAGTGGTTAGGGCTAGGTTAGAGGCACAACATGCCCCACAAAGAAACCCTATCAGTTTTTCTCTACCCAAAGGAGTATCTGACATCTTGCAGGACAAAGCCAAATCTATATACTGCCTGAAGTCTAGAAAACTGAATCGTTGTGGAGGGGGATTGTTTCACTAGGCTGACCAGAGTAGCCACAGAACTTGTGTTTGAGAGCTCCCTGGATGGACAGACTCTGAAGAAGTGATTTACTTACTGCTGGCTTTCCATCTGCTAGATGGGATGACTTGTATTTAAAAGCATTTAGCATCTGTGGCCACAGTGACTGCCTCTGTGATTGGAAATTAGTGTTTTCATTCCACATTAGTGATTTCCTCTTGTTTCTGTCCCAGGGGAGATGGAAAATTACTGTTGACTATTCTTGATATAAACCTCTGTATGCATTGCAACACACTAGGTGCCAGAAACCTCCTGGCATTCATCTGGAATTTCCCATACACGCAGAATTCATATTTATAATATTTAATCTAACATCAAAATAAAACATTTTTCCTCTTGGTTCCTGCTGGTCCAGAGTATTAGTCTGAGAGGTCAGCTGCATCATAGCCTATTTTTCTGTTTAAGAATCTCAGTGTGAGAGAGGGCTGCCAGTTAGTTATATATATACTCAGAGTCTGGAACCTCGATCTGAGAATGCCCAATGGCCCATGCCCCCTTTTGCCCAGATAATTTCCAGAAATCTGTGTCAACATTTATGGGAGTTGTCGAAAACATAATGAATTTGATCAGGCATCTGAAATCACTATAGGTTATTTAGGACTTTCCTGAGGAAAATCTCACTCTAGCCTAAAAGAACCCCTGTTCAAAAAGCTTTTAATCTCCATTTTTTTAAATAGTGCACCCCCGCCAGTACAAAGTTTTAGAACATATCTCAAGATATGATCTCTAAAACATGTATGTTAAATAAATGTGTGGCAGAATTAACATGCACACTATAAAAATATGAGATATCTGAATTAAAATTAGACTAATAACATTTTTAAATGTCTTTGCTAATTTTGATGGCTTCAGGTTATAATTATGCTAATATAATTAGGATGAAGCTCATTATTGACAACAGTAAATCTAACCCACATTTCAAATAATCTAATTGATAAGTTCTATTATATTTATGGGGCTCAATTTCTTGGCAAATCTACTTTCACTGTGCTTGGTTTTACCTTGGTCTGTGGCTGAGAAAAAGCAAAGTGTCTACCATTTTCTGATTGCTGAAGAATTATCTTCAATATGGGGTTTCTCTGCAGGACTCTTGAAACCAACTTGTTTATTCTGTGAAGTTTAGTCAAAAGCTGATTTTACAATAAAATAAAACTTTATTTAGGTTGCCACCTGCCCCTTCCACCAAATCACAATATATTGAAAGCAAAGAAAGTGAGGGTGTCACATATGAAAGAGCTTTACCCACTCAAAGTGACATGTGACCACGACCAGCTGACATGCCAACTCAATGACAGGGCCAGTCATTGAATGTCAGTACAGTTTAATTTTTGAGAACCTTTAACTAAAATAAGTAGTAGCTCCAATATTTCCTTTACTTTTCTTGTTTTTTTCTTCCCCCCACCTGATCTTAGCAGGAATCTCCCCACCTCTCTCTAAGCGACTATACATTCCTTCACTCACCGAACTGAGTCCAAAAGCAGAGGGTGGCATGTCTTTGTACTTTACCTTCAGGCAACTGACTGAGACCATCCAATCTGCCTGGAATGTAATTTTGGCTTAAAAGAACCAGAACGAATGGAAGAACAGAAGCAGCTTAACCCAAACTGTTTCTCATTCCACTGCCCTCCAGAGAATAGAGGGGCAATCGGAGGGGAAGCTTTGTAAATTCTGTTCTCTGTACCCTTCTTTGAGGTTTGAACCATGGACAATTTTAATTGTACCTATAAAATGGCACCTTGAGCATTGAACGTGCCTGGACTTAGGCAAGAGTTGGAGTTTTTACTTTATAAGATTGAGTGATTTTTGAGGTTTTGGAATAGATTAACTAAATGCCCCTTTTGTGATTATCATTTCTTCCGTCTCCCAGCCAGCTCATATTTACTGTCTTTTTTATTTGCCTCTCATTCCATGGGAGCCTGAATTAAGGTCACCAACTAACATGACACATAGTGAGCAACGTAGGTACGATTGGAAACTGTTCCCTTGATATTTTTTTTTATTATTATTTTTATTTTTTACATTTTTGCTGTACTGAGGGGGTGAACCCAGGACCTTGCACATACTTTGCAAGGGCTCTACCACTGAGCTGCACCCTAGCCCCCTTTTGATTTTTTATCTTGAGACAGGGTCTTGCTAAGTTAAGCAGGTTTACAACCCTGCCTCCCAAGTCACTGGGATTGTAGGTGTGTGCCACATGCCTGGGTGATGTTTCTTGCTCTTTCTGTATCTAGAAGCATCTTTTGTTTGTGTTTCTTTTTCTATGTGCCTTTGCTTCTCTTGTCAATGAATTTTGATATGTGATATAAAACTGAAATCATAACTATCTTTTTAAGAAAATTAGACTTTATGTTTTTGTAGCTTGTTTGCTCGGCTTTGTATTTCATTTTGTTTTTGTTTTTTGCAGTACTGGGTCAGTTGAATCTAGGGCCTCACACCTTTTAGGCAAGTGCTCTACCACTGAGCTGCACCCCCAGCCCCTTTATTTTTTATTTTGAGATAAGCTCTCACTAAGTTGCAGACATTACCTCTGGCCTTTAACCTGCAATCTTCCTGCCTCAGTTCCCCAAGTAGTTGGGATGATAGGCGTGTGCCACAGAACCCAAGTGTGTAGATTTTATGTAAAGTAAGCATTTCCAAAGTCTGCAGCCATAGCACTGTGGCATCCAATCTCATCAGATCTCAGAATCTAAGCAGGGTTGGGCCTGGTCAGTACTTGGATGGGAGACTGCTTGGGAACACCAGGTGCTGTAGGCTTGGGAGAAGGACCTGGCAACCTACTCCCAAAAAACAATCTGCCATTGAAAACCCTATGAATAGCAGAGAAGCACTGACAATAGTGTTCTGCCTATTGTACATAGGGTCTCTATGAGTCAGACACTGACTCGATGGCACCTAACAACAATAATAAGCATTTCTAAGCTCCAGGTTCTTGGATTTTTTTTTCTTTATTTTCTTTAGAAATTTTGTGTGCTGTAAATTACAATACTGATTGTTTTGAATAACAGCAGACAATTAACAAAAGATTAAAGTGTGGTCATTTAATTATGGAAATTGAAATAGCTTACTAGAATTAGTATTGTTGTTACATGCCATGGAGTCGGATCTGACTCTTAGCAATCCTGTACTTCCTGACACTATGCCATGCCTGGCACTGTTGTTAGTGCTTTTCTGCTATTCACAGGGTTTTTGATGGCTGATTGTTTTGGGAGTAGGCTGCCTGGTCCTTGTCCCATGAATTAGTAGTAGTGATAATAAATAATGGTGAAACAATAAATATGTATAATACAAACATGAACTTTCATAACAGGAGCTATATGTAGTTCCCACTCAGAGATTGCTGATTACTGTAAAAGGCATGTGATGCCACATAGAATCCAAAGTTTCTCTGTAGACTTTTGTGGGTGTTAATCCATTACTTCATTGTTTTGTTTTGTTTTGTTTTAGGCTTTTTATTTTTATTTATTTTTTTTTTGGGCAGATGGTAAGGATTTTAGGTAAAGTGGTTATATATTTATGCCTGGCACCCATAAAGAGTGGAAGATATACAATCTTGGTTCAGTAAAGTCCCTCTGCCTTAGAAGATAGTTGGTCATTATAGAATTGAGCTTGAGAAATCAAGCAGTGTAACTCTGTGCTTAGTTTCATCATCTGAAAAACTAAGGATAACAGCAGCACTCACTGCACATGGTTGAATATAAAATGCCTAGCAGAGTGCCTAGCACAGAGGAAGATTGCCATAATTATTAGCTGTTAATCCCCAGTAGAGTCTGCCCAGTGTCCCTACCCTCTAATGGAGTGGACAGAGATTCCTTTAAGCTGCTGCTTGGTCAGTTGCCCTCAAGTGTTTCCTTTGGATACTTGCATCAAGCACGGATTTGTGCAAATCTCTGCACAAGCATGCCTGGTACTGGTGAGACAGGCAGCAAAGTGGCCAATAGGGGAAAATCGAGGCATGTTAAAGAAAGGTTCTGGAGGATGTGTGTCCATTATGAAGTTACAGAGCTCTTCCGTGGGAGCAGGTCCCTTATGATCTGCTTTTCTGGGCTTGCAGTGGTTCTTCCATACTCCACCTCTTCTCTGCCTGCCCCTCGATTTATTGTGACTTTGAATTTACCTCTCAGTGATGGACTCCTTGTGGAGAGTTGAAACTGTGGGAAAATGTTCCTGCTTCCTCTTTCTTCTGCTCTCAGATTCTACCACTGCTTCTTCCACCTTTCCTTTTCCTTAGTAGAGGGCAGAGGAGTAGGTTTGTTGGAGTTTTATGGGGGAGGTTACATAGGAGTTTGAAAAAACAAATCCCTCTATATTACTTTTCTCATTCTATACTCTTTTCATTGTGAGTTGACTTTTTATTGAGCCCTAAAAAATAATAATTAACAATTTGGGCAAAAGAATTATATTTTACGTTGGGTAATTGGAGTTAGCATTGTCAATAAAGTAATCTCCATTAATAGAGCCAAATAATCCTAATCCTATCAGTCTTTGCTTTCCTGGTATGAGAATAAAGTGAATCCATTTGCAAACAATTTTGTTATATATTCACCTTGTGCAAGGCAATGGTGTCCGTTACTTAAGGAAATACAAAGAAGAATAAAATGAGCTGCAAAAGAATTACTCTTTTTTTTACTGGACATTTTTAATGTACACCTTAATGTAATTCATTCTGACATGCTTTTCATTGCGGCATTTACATATATATGCATTTTGATGTACATTATTCATATAGGTGCCCCCTTACTCTCTTGTATGCTTCCCCCAAGAATTACTCTTAAAACCAACATCAGCCAAAGTCCAGCAAACTGACCTAGCCCTCCCTGTGACATCTTCCACATTTTGGATTTCCTTAGCTAATCTATCAGGCATATACTTTCTCTTCCCTAGTCTCCCATGTTTCTTGCCCAGAGATGCTTCTTCAGTTAAAAATAATATCTCCTTGGCTGTAGCTGTGGTTCAGTGGTAGAGTGCTTGCCTAGCATGGGCAAGCCCCTGGGTTTATAATTGCAAGTCCATCATACAGCAAGCACATTCTTCCCTTGTTTGGACCTGATACCTTTGGAGATAGAGAAGTGCTCAGGGTTTGAAAGTGGCTGGAGGGCTGAGAGAATTTCAGTGTTCTTCCTACTTACCCCTGTGGAAAGCCGGCTCTGAAGTGCAGAGGGAATTGGCCTATTGTGTAAGATCCTGACCCTGAGCCTGTGCCTAACGCAGGCACGTAGTTTTTATGTGTGCCTGTTAGTTTGAATTTGTGATACTGATCTGCTTTTCGTCCCTGCTGATGGTTATTATATCTTAATGGGCAAAACACTCCTCTAATGATCCTTGTGTATATAATTCTTGTAGTATAGAGCAGGCACCAGAGGACCACATAAAAATGTTTGCCTCAATTTCCCTGCAAAAAAGAAGCCCAGAAACCAGACTTGACCAAGTAACAGATTTTTAAAGGTAAAGGAACCCAATAAAATTACCAGCTTTTCACAGCGTGTGTCTACTTCCTTTTGACATATTGTGAGGTGTAGGTGAAATATTCTAACTGAACTGACAGTGTGAGGGGGGACAACTAAGGAGAGAGGCCGATAAAAGTAAAAACCACCAGCAATGATTGATATTGCAGTAGCAACAAGTCGTTGGGGTCTCCCTTCTATGGGTTTGACACTTCACCTTTCTGACACCATCTGCAGGCGTGTTGGAATAATGAGCCCTATACAGGCGGAGCAAAAGCTAGGATTATTCAGATTACTGTATCGGGGCTTTGAGGCTTGCTATGGTATTGGGTAGGCTGGTATTTGTTGATTTGATTTACAAAGTGAAAGGTACACATTTGTGGGTGTGTATGAAAGAGATAGAGTGCCCCCCGCCACAGTATTGGGGATTGAAACTAGGTCCTAACAGTACCCTAGGCAAGTGCTCTACCACTGAGGTTTACCACCAGGCTGGAGTGCATATTTATATAATATAAAATGGAGGAACCTCTAGTCCTAGGTGATTCGAAAAGTATTTTAACCAGAGATTTCTTTCCATATTGTGGTCATCAGTTAACTAACAAAATGAGTTTATGTGATGGCATAAAAATTTAATGTAAGTGCTTTCAAGAATGATTTTATCACAGAGCATTCACTGATTCTCTAATACATTGTTCCCATATTTTAAGATAAAATTGTCAAATATAGATTTTACCACACCAACCCCAGTCCTAGAACCTAAACTACATTTTGGGTGAATAGGCTGTAGAATTATGTACATATAAGACAATCTCCCAGAAGTCCTAGGACTTACTGCTTTTTATTATTTAGACCCACAGCCCATACCCTAACCTTCCTTGGATATTCTGAAGGGTAGAAATAATAGAAATAATTTAACTTCCCTAAACTCCTGGAGTGAATCAGGTAATCCCTTGATATTGCTTCCTCTACCTTGGATTTTTATTTCATTCTTTAAATTTTGTTTTTAAGATCCATATATGAAAGAGGTAACACTTTAGTGGAAACTTTGCATTAGGCTTAAGTTAATCTCTTTATCTCCTTTTTTTCTTACCAGTGCCTTTTCCTCTACTCCATTCCTTCTCAGGCCCTGGGAGAAAGATCAAAGTCATGTCCGTGCTCATTTTCCTCTGCCCACTTCTGTGGAGATGGCACAAAGACCCTTCCCTGAATCTAGGCTTAAACCCTTCAGTTTCCTCAGCCCCAGAACTACTTAGTGATATCACTAGAGTGCTCCATAGTGTCATTCTCCTCTCCCTTGTCCTTTCTGTCCACACACTATTCAGGCTTTTGTTACCTCTTGCCCACTACAATAAGCTCTGTACTTTTCTTTCTGAATTTTGACCTGTCCTGCATAATACAACTCTGTCTAACCTATTTCCCCACTCAAAACTGCCCAATGACACCGTGATGTGCATCAAGGGAAGTATAGGATTGATGTGCATCACGGCTTTCCAAATCCTACCAGGTTTACTGTTTGGAGCCTATTTCCCTAGTCCCTTTAGTTAATTCTCTTCAAGCCAAAATACATGTCATTGCCAGAAACTTCCATGAATCTGTCTGCATTCCTTTCCTTCACATCCTTCTAGTTGATGTTAATTGGCATTTATTATAAATGTATGAATTGTCACTGCTTGGAATGAGTTTAGCTTAATTTATGATGATTAACGAATAGGTGTTTCAAGTGTTTACCTGAAGCAATGTACCAATTGAACTTTTACTCTTAACCCTTCTTCCTAAGCTAATACTGCTATTTGCTTTTTTTTTATTTTTTGTGGTCCTAGGGGTTGAACCCAGGGCCTCGCGCTTGCATGCTCTGCAAGTGCTGGGCCACTGAGCTGCACTGTCAGCCCATTTTTTGTTTACTTTTTGAGATAGGGTCTCGCTAAGTTATGCAGACTGCCTCTGGTCTCCAACTTGCAATCCTCCTGCCTCCGCCTCCTGAACCACTGGGATTACAGGCACGCACCGCCATGCCCAGATTTATGTAAATTTTTTTTGGAAGTACAAATGATGGGCAAGATATTTCCCTAACTCATTCTTTAATAATGAAAATATTTATTTGTTAAACTTAATCATTTTTATTATGCAGTATTTAGGCAAGTGGTGTATCTACACTGAGTCTATGAGTGGGGTACTGACCAAACCTTGATTTTTTGACAGAGACAAATTAGCAAGGAACAAACAACCTTAATTCAAATATAGCACCCTCCCCCCACCAATAATATTTTCATCTGTCAAAGTCCTATCCACCTTCAATGTCTCTGTGTTCCCTGTGAAGAAGCTTTTCCTCACAGCCAGCAGGACTCATTGTTTGGGAGTCTTATGGCACATACTATACTCACACATATTTATTTTCTACCTCTTGTATCCCAGATACTATGCTGGGAGCTAGAGTTACCAAGATGCATAAGGAAGGAACAGTTGATGACTATAAGACGCTTACAGTCTAGTCGGGGAGGGAAACTGCTACACAGTCTACCAGGATACAGATTCTTAAAATGCACTCTCTCTGCCCTGTGTAAATATGAATGAGATGCAGCAGCAGAGCAAAAGATCTAGGACTTACTGATCTGAAGGTCAAGGGTTATCCTTTCAGGGCAGGAAACCTTTGACCCCTGGGCCTTGGAAGATGAGGTGTGGAAAGGGAGGAAGCCAGGGCATGTTTATGAGTAGGGAGTTACACAATGTGGCTGGAGCCCAAGGTACGTGGAAGAAGTGGTTGGAGATGAGATTGGAAGTGGACTTTAAGGCCAGGCAAGAAATGGGTTTTAAAACCAGACCGAGGAATTTAAACTTCTCCCAATATTTGAAGGAGAGATCCTTGAGGTATTTTAAAGACCAAAGTAAAATCTTGAGACTAGTGTTTTAAAAACATAACTGGTGGCACAAGAAAGGATGGATTGATAGGAAAGCCTGAAATTAGAGATAAAAATTAGGTAAACTTCCTCAACAAACCCAGGAGTATTGTCTATTTCCTTTAAGATATATGATATATTTATCAATATATTTATACTTATTTAGAGGTATTTGTACCTATTCCTGAAGTTGGGCTTTGAGTAGTCTTGAAGGACAAAGGCCTCTCTTGCAACTACTATCTGAACACCTAACAATTCTAGAAAACTTCATCTTTAGTGTAAATTGCTAGTAATGGTTGCTTTCTTTCTCTAATTCTTTCCAGTCCTAAAGAAGATAAGGCATTACTAAGCATTAAAGCACATTAACAAGTGTATATTTGAAATCATAATAGTCGTAGTTCATTGGTACTATTTTGAGTTCATACTTTGTTCTGTGTGCTAGCCAAGCATGTATATTACCTCACTTAACATTTTCAGTAAGTGGTATGAGATGTTTTATAGAAATGCTGAGGTCCAGACCATTTACCACATCAGGATCACAAGTGAATCAATTTAGCTCTCTTTGCTAGAGTCATCTTCATCTTTTTCTTTACCTTGAAAATGTTCCTTCACCCCAAAATTTTTGTAGTTATCTCTCCCTGAAAGGTTCTTTTCCAAGATATTCACAAAAGTGACCTCCTTAGGTCTTATCTTAAGTATGATCTCCTCCAAGAAGCCTTTCTCAATCATTCTATGTAATGTACATTTCCCTATTTTATTTTCTCCTTCCTTCCTTCCTTCCTCTCCTCTTCCTCCTCCTCCTCCACCACCTCCTCCTCCTCCTCCCCTTCTTCTTCTTCTTCCTCTTCCTCTTCCTCTCTCTCTCTCTCTCTCTCTCTCTCTCCCCCCCCAACAATGTATTTACTTGCTTATTTTCTGTTCCCCTAATCTAGGCTGTCAATTTCATGAGATCAAGAAATTTAAATGTCTTATACACTTTTGACTTAGCATTGACACATCATTTGAAAACAGCTTCTGAGAAACAGGTTTTAGTGCATATTCAACAAATAAGTATTCAAATGTCTGGAGGGGTGAATGGATGAATGAACATCTCCAGAGCCCAGGCTTGTTTCGCATTCCATCCTACCTGGGCATTTTCTTTCTGTTGTCTTGCACACTTGAAAATAACCTATGGAACCATTTACCTGGGATCCAGGGTGATTAAAAGCCAAATATTTACTCACTAGGAAAAAAAAAAACAAAAACAAAACCAGACCATTCTCTTTCTCATTGGTGAAGGTTACTTGATTTAGACTTGTAATTCCTATATAGTACCTAAGAAGTGTAATTAGTTTAGAAGCAAACATTTCTGGCAAATTGTTTTTAGAATTTTATCTCATGCATTCATATTTGCTTATTTTGTAAAGACAATACTAGGATTTAGATTTTAAAAGGCATTATTTCTGGCTGGTTTTATTTGTTTGTTTTTAAAAATGTCAGGCATTTAAGAATACATAGTTTTTGTCTGATAGATTAGTGAATTCATATTATATCTACAAACAAAATACCAGTCCCGAGAGCGTAAATTGTTTCATTCTTTCTTCAAACTACATTTTTCTTTTGTGGTTTCATATTGGCCTTTTTGAAGTGCAGTTTTCCTTTATCTTGATGGAATCTTTGTCACTAGCACACTGAACTTCTCCCTTCCTCACTGTCCACATATTGAAGCATAGCCTGCTGATTAACTCCTAAGTTAGAGAAAGTGGCCTGCAAAGAAATTTTAAGGACACTTCTTGGTATTCCATGAAGTGACATGGTCTGAGTTCAGTGAACTAACTTCATTAAAATTATCTGAAGGGGCTTGTATGAATCTAAACTAACCAAATCGACTCAAAAGCTGCCTGCCCTGTTCCTTGATCTCTACCCTCTCCAGAGGAAACATGGTGTAATGGGAATGAACAGAATAATGGCTGACAAGCAAAATTTTAAGGCATTCTGAGTATCAATGGTTGGTTTAATAAAATTAATTAGCCTGCCACAGAGAAAATTTACAAGCGTGCTGGTTAATTTCACAATGTAACATCAGGGAAGGGGTAGGGTTGAGGGAACCAACCTTATTAGTTTTGAATAATTATTTAAAGATGTGGCCCCTACCAATTTCAAACACTTTGATAGCCGAATCTATTAAGGCTTTAAAATCTCAGTGTCTGTATCCCAGCATATATGAGAAGGGACCACTCAAGATGAAATCCAAAGCATATGAATTAACAACAAAAAGACTCATTTAAGACACAGAATAACATGTAGAATACTAATAAAACCATGAGAATAAGAACTTGCCTAAGACAGCTCATGGGAGGTTTCTATAATTTTAATTTGCTATTGATGCAATCATTGCTCTTTCCTATCTTTTTAATTCAAGCAAGATGTTTGCAGTGGCCAAGGAAAGGTGTCTGAAATCACATGCCTGAATTCATTTAATTTGCCAACATTGTCTTTTTGCTATTTCCCTTTCTGGTAATGGGCAAGAGTCAGTTCTGGTGCATTAGGTGCTAAATCTCTTCAATTACCAGCCGGGAAGAAAGATTTAAAATTGTGCTTCAAACCTACAAACTGATTTAGTTTTAAAGCACAAACACTTCTCCTGTGGAGCCTAAATTAAACTGCAGAAAGGACACAGGGCCTGAGGAATTAAATAAAGAAAGGCCAAGGCTTGGGACCATGATAGGAACCACTTTTGGTTTCTTTCATTTGAGCCCCCTGGTGTGAAGGGAAAGGGAGTGGAAACAAGCTGAAAGTCACAATCTATTTAAGAAAGTGCAATGTTATATTGCTTGGAAGCTGATCACTGAGTGAGTGTTGGTGTGGGGATCTAATCAAGTGCCTTATCCTATTTCCTTTTGCTTTTTGGCAGCTATTTTTAATGTGGATGACTCCGTGGTTGATCTGGAAACCCTAGCAGCCTTATATGAAAACGTGAGTGTCAAAGACATACAGAGCTGGAAACTTACTTCCGTGCTACCCTAAAAGTCACTGAGCTTTTCACGTTCTTTGGAAGTAAGGACTTAGACATAGCATAGAAGAGATTAAGGCACAGAGGGGCAAGCAGATAAGAGAGGAACATAGGTTCTGGCCCCCCACCATGGTATCTGCGTTAGTAGATCTCACTGACATCTACAACGCAGAGTGGTTCAAGGTGGAGACTGGGGAGGTGTGCTGGAAACCAGCCCTATTACTTGCTGGCATAATGAATAAATGTAAGCTGTTTGCTTAATATTGGCCTATATAACTACCTTCCTCTGAGGAATAAGAATGCTAGTACCAGTTTAGATGATTTTTCTTAGACCAAATGAGTTGATGGCATTGAATGTGGGAGGCACTGTAGGATGGCAAAAGTGTGTTTTGGATTTAGAGTCAGACAGCCTTAGGTTCGAGGTCCAATTCTACCACTATCTGCTAAATAACATTGGTTGGCCCAGTTACTTAAACTACTTAATCCTTTTTTTCTATCATTGTTACAATAGAGATTATAGTGAGACTTTACCCCATTTTTTGTACCAGAGAAGGATTTAATATATATAGCAGTAGCAATGTATTCTGAAAGTAAGTAGCACTATACACATATAAAGTCTTTTGATTTGGGTTATAAGTGGAAACAACCAGCAGAATGCTGCACTGCAGTCTCTGAGGACCCCCAGCACCGCAAAAATGGAAGAAGGGCCTGGCAATCCACTCCCAAGGCAATCCTGAAACAGTCAACCATTGAAAACCCTACAAGGATCGCTATGAGTCGGATACCAAGTTGACGGCACCTAACAACAACAACAACTTTAACATTGCAAAACCATAGATTGAACCAGATTCTCTGAAATCATGGTATTTCCCAGGGAAGAGACTGGGGCTCTATGGTATGCTGTGGTCACTCAACTCAAAAGATGATTCATTTTAATATTTATGTCTCCTGGGACCTTAAGCCACTTATAGAAAATTTCCATAGTCTAATATTGTCGGCATGGCATGGCATGATTGCCAATTCCCCACTCGCTTTCATAGCCTTTTTATATGTCAGAAGCAATTTGGTACAACTGAGTGGGAACAACTCATGTTTCCATCAGTATAGCTTTCATTAATAAATGCAATGGCACTCAAATATGAGGCCATCAAGAGTTAACCATGCATTTGTGGGGGACCTGGAAGACAGTGTGGTATCCTGAGGGAAAGCAGGTCAAAAGTCCCTTACCAGTAACTTAGTACAAGCCTCAGCAGAATTATCTGTAAAATAAGGATACAGTAATTGATAGTAAAGGACTTTGTCAAAGCCCAGGAACATTCCAGATGCTTTTTGTTGTTACCATGGGCTCAGAACTGTGCCCTGGCCTAGTACTTGTTAGCACATAGTAGAGGCAAGCTGCATACAACTGAAATAGGTGAAATTGAGAAAGTGTAGACAGAGTGCCAAAATAAGTGGCATGAACAGCAAATGCTCAAGAAATTCAGCAAAAGGGAAGATGCTGACTACAAATAATAGAGAAACCTGCGTACGTTAGGAGAGGCATTCCTAGGAGAAACAAGTGAATGCTAACAGTGACTTGTCCCATATCTGCTTACAGAGGGTTCAAAAGTAGCAATTCTAGCTTCTGGGTCTGTCTAGTGCACTTGTTACCAGCATTTTCATTAGCCACTGATGCTCAAACTTTAGCAAACATCAGAATTACCTGGAGGGTTTGCTGGATCCAACCCCTGGAGTTTCTTATGTCTGGGTGTAGGGTCAATGATTTGCATTTCTGACAAGTGACAAGTGATGCTGCTGCTGCTGCTAGTCTAGATGGCACATTTTGAAACCTGCCCTGGATCGAGTATCACTACTCATTTTGTTTGTTTGTACAGCGAGCCCAAGAGGACGAATTGGTTAAAATAAGAAAGTACTATGAGACATCCAAAGAGGAAGAATTGAAGCTCCTGGACAAACCTGAACAGTAAGGACACGATCCCTTTTCTGCTAAGCCAAAGGAGAACTGCATTCTCTGTCTTCCTACCTCTCAGTCCTGAATATCCAAATCTAATGTGTCAAAATCAGGCAGTGAGCTACATTACAACACCCTCATTCCCGTGAACTATTGCATCCAACAGAATGATCCAGCTGCCTGGAAAAGCAGCACTTACGTTTGTGCTGCTGGACACAGTATGTTTCACCCGCCTTTCCTTACACCCCATCCCTCCCCTTGCTGTTCTAGCAACTTGTTAATTCCTCCTAGACTAAACATTTTAGCCAGAAAGGGTAATTGAGGAAGGAAGAAGTAGTTACTCCATTTAAGGTTTTGCTGATGCAATTAAAAAGATGATATCAGGGTCACAGAATTCAAATTGATTTTTATTCAATGTTGTATTCCGTAAATGTAGCTTGAACAGGCCAATTTTCCCCCTCAGCTTTTTCACTTGCTCTGCCTGAGTTAGATACGACTTTCTCATCCTCACATTGAGGGGGCTTATTCTTCTCTGTACTTGCTATCTAGAGTTGCTTGCTCTTTAGTATGGAATGTTATTCCACATGCTCTGGAAACCCAGAACTCTGGGGAAAAACTAAGTGACTTCTGTCCTTGGCTGAGCTCTTAGGGTCCACAAGCCAGAGGTAATTTCAGAGCTGCAGAGCCCCAGGGCCCCAACCAGCTTTGCAGGACCTTGTTATTGTTAGGTGCTGTTGAGTCATGTCCAATTCATAGTGACCCTCATAGGATTTTCAGAGGCTGATTGTTTTTGAGATTGTTTTGGGAGTGGGCTGCCATGTCCTTCTCCCATTTGCAGGACCTAAGACTGTGCAAATGCAAACTAGGCTCCTAGTGGGCAGGAGCTGTTATGCTTCTTGCCACCTTGAGTATTGCTGTTTAGTTCAGGCAACCCTCTCAATCTAGAGATGAGGCAAGCGTATGAACAGGTAAGTGTAGCATACCTCGTCAGCCCCATAGGCAGCCAAGGTTCTGTGGCTTGAACTGAAGCCTCCATGCCTTGTGTTTGAGTCTTTGGGGATGCCCCATAGATGGCTGGACATTCAGACCCAGGAAAACATCTCCAAATGCCTGGGGGTGTGAGTGAGTGGGAAAAGATGACTAGGTTTGGTGTGTCACTGACAAACCTTCCTGATGGTTTGGGAACCTTGGATGAGTTCCTCTCACAGAGAGCTGGAGCCAAGACCCCATCTCACAAAAGCTGTTTCCCAAGCCTAGGGACATTATGAGTCACTACAGATGGGATTTCAGTGCCCTTCCATTCCATTGCCTTGAGACACCCTCCTCACAGGCTCCCACCTAACTGATCCTACAGCTCATTCCTAAATCTTATTTCCTAAGGTCCTAATTCAATTCCTGTTAATTTGCTAATGACTGAAAGTAAAGTGACTAATAATGAGATATTTGGACCCTCACAAGACCATTAGGGGATGTTTGTGAACAATAGTGTATATCAAGAATTTGGGTAATGCTAGTTATTCCAAATTGTGTAGTGAAACTCTAAGTCAGGAGTTTGTAGACTTTTCCTGTTAGGGACCAAATAGTAAGCATTTTATACTTTGTGGATCAAAGGACCTGTCACAACTATGCAAGTCAGCCATTTTAGTGGGAAAGCAACCACAGATAATACATAAACAAAGTTACATGACAACCTCAATAACATTTTTTGTTGTTGTTAGGTGCCATCAAGTGGGGTCTGACTCATAGCAACCATATGTACAATAATACAAAACAGTCCTCAATCCTGTGCCATGCCTGGCCCTGTGTCAGTGCTTCTCTGCTATTCATGGGGCTTTGGATAGCTGATTGTTTTGGGACTGTTTGGGGAGCGGGCTACCAGATCCTTCTCCAATTTTTTTGTGGTGCTAGAGTTTAAACCCAGGGCCTCAGAACACACAGAGCAAACACTCTACCAACTGAGTTAAATGCTAGCCCTCAAAATTTTCTTTAGAAATGCTGAAATTTGAATTTTATATCATTATTAGGTGTCGTAACATTTTATACTTTTGTTGATTCTTTTCAATATTTAAAGATATAAAATCCATCACTACTTCATGAGCCATACAAATACAAATAGTAGGTTGGATTTGGCCCACAGGTTGTAATTTGCCAACCCTTTCCCCACTCAACAAAACTGCACTGTAAGCTCTGGCCATGGCTGACTGGGTCTGGTGAACAGCTGAAGAGACGTTGTGTGTTTCTGCAGTGAGAAGCATTCCTCTTTTCCTTTTGTGGTACTGCCTTCTAGCATTAGTTCTCAAGACTAATTACCAGGATGTAGGAGAATGGTGGCAGTTAATTAGCAGACAACTTATTATTCCTGCTTTCTTCCACTGATTATCTAACTAGAAAAGCATTTTTAAAGTTTGTAAACGGTCATTGTGCTGACTTCCTGAACAATCATATAGCTATTACCGATGGCAAAGAGGTCTGTCATGTGCTGGTGAGGTGATGTGCCAGGCACAGCCACTGGGTGAAGGGAGAGAGAAAGGCCCTCAGACCTGAGCGAATGTCACCTTTGCTCTTAATGTCACCTTTGCTCTTAATGTCCTGCACAGGTCACCATTTATTTGACTTACACCAGGGGCTGATTCTCTGGCAATTTATCTGCCACTGACTCCTAGTGAGGGGACTATAAGCCTGTTTTACATACTGGAAAATATGAATCATTTACAGTTAAACATTGCAATTTCCTAAGAGGCCTGTGGTGCCCAGGCCTATAAATCATAGCACAGAGAAGCTGGGCTCATCACTCACCTCATCAACTCTCCCAGAGCCCAGTGCCGGATTTAGAAAGCCACTTCCCACAGAGCTGTCTGCATGGGACCAGGCCATCTGAAAGCCGCTCCCTCTAGGGATGGCCCTGGAGCCCTTTACATCCTCCTTTGAGGTGATGCTGAAGGGAGAGGAGGCTCTGCCGGCTCTAACCAGGCCTCAGGAATGCCTACCATGCCCTGGTGTGAGGAAGCCATGTCCACCCTATTGAGGTATAGCACCAGGGTCCACAGCCACTGAGGACCCCCAGAAACTAAGATCCTTTACTGCTGTCCTTTCTAGAACAACACAAGTTACACATAAAATGATACTGTGTATGCAGCCCATATATGAACCCACATCTTAGATAATACCATGCAGAGATTTAGGGAATGTTGATGAAGCACATTAGACTCTTTAAAACCACTTAGCATCGCTTTGCCTATTGGCTGAGTCGCTAGTGGCTATGTATCCCACAGAGTTTGAGGCACAGAACTTCTATAATACATACAGACTAAAAATGCAGTCCTTCCTGGGAAAATAGGCCTGCATTGGGTAACAAAAGAATGCTCCCTCATTTGTGGCTTCCTTGGTCCTCTCTGTTATGGAGGCTAAGATATAAAGTTGGGCTAACCCAAAAGGAAGTTATTCCATGAATATTTGTAAGTACCAAGTCTGTAAGATATTAGTGATCAGGAAAAGGCTTGTTATCCCTTCCCGTATGCATAGAATATAAAACATAGCCTGGGGGATGGAGGAATCATGATAAGATATTTATCAGACACTTGTTTTTCATAGCCTTTGAGGTAACCTATTCTTTTGGGATTTAGCTCAGTTGGTAGAGTGCTGTGCTGCAGTCTCTGAGGTCTCGAGTCCAATTCCAAGCATCGCAAAAATGGGAGTGGGGCCTGGCAATAGACTCCCAAGGCAATCCCGAAGCAGTCAGACATTGAAAACCCTATGAGGGTCGCTATGGGTTGGATACCAACTCGACAGAATCTAACAACAACAACAACATTCTTCTGGTACTTTCCCATGTAAACGAGAAAGGAGTTAGGTGCATTCCTTCAAGCTTTTGCATGGCTATTTTTGCACTGGCATACAGTCATATTGTTTCCAGATTTGCCTCTCCAGTTATTCTGGGAGTCTTGCTGCCTTTGGAGCCTTCTCATGCATTTGTCCCTCTTTGTCCACCACAGGCCAGCTTACTTTCCTCTTGGAAGAGTATAGCAATGATCTAGTAGTTCTCCCAGCCGCCAGTCTGCTAGCATTTCCAATCAGCTAAGCCACTGCCATGGGGCTGGGGTTTAGTTCAGTTGGTCAAGCACTGCTCTGCACTCTCTGAGAACGTGGGTTCAATCCCATGCACTGCCAAAATGGGAGAAGGATGTGGTAATCCACTTCCAGAGCAATCCCAAAGCAATCAACCATTGATAACTCTATGAGGGTCGCTGTGACTCGATGGCACCTACCAACAACAAGCCACCACTATGGTGATTATCTAAAACAACAAGCTAAAATTACCACTTCTCTGCTTAAATCTCTTCATTCCTTCAGAAAAAGTTTAAATTCCATTTTAGAATGCAGAACCACGTATTAGCATCTGGCCTCCCCCCAGGTACCATTCAGCCTGTCTCTGTTCTCCCTGGCAAGTCCTCACTCATGTCATGCACAGCCTCCCAGGGCTCCAGGAACCCCAACCCACACCTGAGCTCAGTGCCCTGCAGTGGCTTCCCATCACCGGTAGCATTTGTCACACTCCACAATTTCATCCATTTGTATCTCAGGGTATCAAGAAAAAAACTGTGTGTAAGTCAAGCCCTGTTGCCAGGTCTCTGTATATGCCTGACACATGAGAAATGCTTCTTACACATCTAAAGGACTCGCATTCTTAGTGGTTGATGTTCTAGTACAAAACCTCCATGATATGGTTCTATCCAAAAGCAACATTAGATTCCTCAACTTCCCTTCCCCTCCACCTCTACAAATGTGTTCCAGACTCTTCACCATTCAGAAGACATTGAGACTTTCAAATTCTCTGAGAGATGTCCCATTGCAAGCCCTAATCCCAGCAAGGCTAGACAGCCTTGAAGTTCTATTTTTCTCTTTCTTGAGTATTGTGAGATAATGTGCCTGTGGTCTTATCTCGTCATGTTGACCCTATAGCCACTCTTCGAGACTTGTTGTTGTTGGTAGGGTCTGACTGATGGCGACTGTCATAGGATTTTCAATGGCTGATTGTTGTGGGATTGTTTTTTGGTGGGGAGTAGAATGCCACATCCTTCTCCCATTTTTGTGGTGTTGGAGATTGAACCTGGGTCTTCAGAAAGTGTGGAGCAGCACTGCTCCACTGACTGAGCTAAACTCAGCCCCCTGTTTGGGATTGGTTGTAAGTAATTGTTATCAGGCATTGCCTGCTTTTCATCCATGTCCCTGTGGGTGAACCGTGGTGTTGATGTGTGTATTCCTTCACTGTCTCTGGAATAGCTCCACTCCTCTGTTCGCTTTAAGTGGCATGTACACATATTCTGGGGATCTAGTTCATATTTATGGAATTTCTCATGGTCATGTGTGGAAGGAGAGAAATGTAGGACACTTTCTCAAAAGAGCTGTCAGCATCTGCGTAAATAAATCTTCCCAAGACTCTTCACAGGACCAAATGCTGCTAATACTATGAGCTGTTTTCTTTTCATATATTTGTGAAAACTGATAATATCCCTGATGCTAGTCACCATAAATGAGTCAACTAGTTAATGCTATTCTGTATTTATATACATATACACTATTATAGAATTTATACATAGAGTGTAATTATTCATCTTATTCCAATTCAAAATTCCAATGGGTTTCTATTTTTATAGTCCATCATGTGATTTTCATAGTTAGAGTTATAAAACTGTAAAACAAGGCCATGTTTTCTTTGATGAGTTTTTCATGCTTCATTTCAATACTGTTTAAAGGAAGGGGGGCAAGTATGACCTGGTTATAGAATAAGTAAGAAAAACCATTAATTGTTAAAAATTTATTAAAACCCAAATTTCAGCCAGGCATGGTGGCACACACTTGTGATCTCAGCACTCAGGAGGCTGAGGCAGGAGGCTTGTGAGTTAAAGTCCAGCCTGGACTACATAGCAAGACCCTAGCTCAAAAAAGAAAAAACGAAAGTCTCCAACTCTTCAAAAAAAAAACCTTTTTTTGGTGAGAAATTGCAAAATTTCAAGGTAATGATGTTATGAGTTGACCAAGACTTTCAGAAATATCAGTTAAATATCATTTCAACTGCAAAATGAAATTAGTAGCTGTTAGCGGATTCTCTCCCTTTCTGAATTTATATCCAACTGTCTCCACCCATTTTAGTTTATATCCTTTCCTCTGGTGGTTGGCCTGGAGAGTATGTAGCTCTTCCAACTTAATTTTGCAAAGCACATCAGTGCCCAGCTGCTCAGACAGTGAGCTACTGTGTGTAGGTCAGTACCCACCTTTAGCTTTTATGATGTCTTGCCCTATTTTAAAAGAAACTTCAGATTATCTAGTTAATGGGTGTTTGCTTTGCCCCAAGTACTGAGCTGTCAGTTGTGTCTATGTGGGTAAGTTGGTATGGTAAATAAATATATGAAGAACTTAATCATTATAGACTATTATATAATTGGTTGAGCAAAAATAGTAGCAACCGCACTTCAAAAGGAGAATTTTTAAAAATCAGTTACTGTAGACATTTGTCCGAAGTCTTCACTTTGCTCAGTCTGTGTTAATACACTTTTAGGGAACACCATGTTACAAAGGGAGTTTATTATGTAACTTTTCTCATTTTGTTTTCTCATTGCTCTTATGTATAAGGTTTTCTGTTTGGGGTTTGATAACTTGTTCAGTATATTTGTCTAAACTTTCTGTTCCTAAAGTAATTTAGACACCATACATTTATTCACCATCATAGAAACCCATAAAACAGTGGCCTTGTTGTCGACGAGGGGACACATACCTTTGGAGTTCCTTAAGTCAGCCTATTGGATACCTTTATAATCATGAAACAGAAATAGTCAAATAAGGAGTGTTCTCATGCTAGATCTTTGTCAACTGTCTTTTTTATTTTCCTTGCAACAGTATATAGAGCAAAATGATTCATTTTCCTTTTTACAGATTTTTACATGAGTTAGCCCAAATTCCTAATTTTGCTGAACGTGCCCAGTGCATAATCTTCAGATCTGTGTTTTCTGAGGGTATCACCTCCTTGCACCGAAAGGTAGAGATTATCACACGAGCCTCTAAGGTATGTTGCTGTTTAATTTGAAAGCTAGCCTGCACCTTTCCCCCCACGCCCCCATTTTGCCTTTTATGAAAGGAATGGAGCCTTCTTGAAAAGCTAGCCTTGCTAGCAGGGGAGTGAAAGAAGAAATGGAAGGTGGGCAAGACCAACTACCTTGTGCCTTGTTGAAATCCTCTTGATGCTCAGACTATGTGCTTTCCTAAGGGCAGTTGTGATGGGTATCCTGCCCTAGTGTGAGTGTTGTGTGCCTGTGAGTGAGAGAGAAAGGGAGAGAAGAAGGAGGTGCAGACTCAAGAAGAGAGGGAGGAGGGAAGAATCAAACTTTTACAGATTTCTTCTAAAAACTCCTGAATATCTGTGTACAGATTGGCCACTAAAAAAAAAAAAAAAAAATCTAAACAGCATAGTTTATTTCCTGTTCAACCCTCCAAATTGCAAATGATTTTGCTTAAGACTTACCCCCTTGATCATCTGGAATGTGTTTACCTGGTCAAATAAAAGAATTCTGGAGACTTGATGAGTGAAATAACTGACAGTGATCATGAGCAATCTGCAAGTAAGTTTTTTGTTGACTTTACCACACCAGTATGCATTATAACGCTAAATTCTAGCCCTTAGCTTTTTCACACAATCCCAAGGTCTTAAGAACATGATATTCCTCTCCACACATACTGTAATTCTTCATTGCTTCCCTGGAAGCATAATTTTTTTCTAACATATAAGAGATTTTAATAAAGAAAGCATAAGTTTTACCAAAGTATAGCATATACCCACAAATAACAACAGATACCCAGAAACAAAAGTCTTAGACTTTTGTTAGAGCAGACTTTTTTTTTCTTTACCTTAAAAGAAAGTAAAGCCGACTAAGACTATAAAGAAAAAGTTTCCATTTAAAAGTTGGCATTTGAAGCAAAATATAAAATAAGAGAGAAGAAAAACAAGAAGAAGCTGAAGAAAATTCTAAGCAGCTTGGAATGATAAAAGTTAATAGACATACAGCAAATTCTTAATAAATATACTTTTTAAAAAACTTAATGAACATAACCTTTGGCCTTAAAGTACATCCTTGTAGTTCACTTCTGAGGATTATACCCCTCCTTGCTAGTATGTCTACTCTATACTTAACTGTACTTTTATATATAGATCCACAGTCCCCAAACAGAACCTGGAAAGATATTAAACCTTTTCCTACTTAAAAGTCATCAAAAATTAACCTTAACTAAATTAGCTACTTTTATCAATTTAAAAATACTTCAAAGTAAATATTAAAAATAAACTGGCTCAAATTGACATGTGAATACAAAGTTTTAATCTTCAATATTATAATATGCACTGCTTATAATTTTGCTGAATAGAAAATGATAGTTGTTAATGCTTTTTATAAAAGGCACTTATGGCTTAGTAAAGTATATTTTTAAGTTCACTAACTGCTAATACTATTGGTAACAAGCCACCCCACGGCCTGTTGGATACTCAGTAAATATTTGTTGTTGAATGAACATGCGTACCTTTGGAGTTCAGACCATAATAACTGCTGTTTGCCATCACAGGGCTTGGTGCACATGAAGAGTGTGAAGGATATCTTAGCTCTCATTCTGGCATTTGGAAACTACATGAATGGAGGAAATAGGACTCGGGGACAAGCAGATGGATATAGCTTAGAAATTCTCCCCAAACTCAAGGACGTCAAAAGTCGGGTATTTATTATTTTTCATAATGTGCTTCTGTGATCTCCCACTATTTTCCTTCTATGTGCTTTAATTTTAAAAAATAAGTATGCCCAGAATGTTCCACTTACTTCTATCCTCCCCTTACCAATAATTGTTTACTTGAGAACATACATTTTTCTTTTCTTTCTTTTGACTTTTAAATAAACATTGACTTTTTCTTATTAGACCTTATTTTCAATGACCCAGTCACCAGGCTTTTTCTGGCACCAACATATGTGGTTAGGTATTGAATTGCTACTGCAGTGAAGATAGTGGAAAGGCTAGTCTGTTTGGGTTTAGTGTTGGTCACTTGTAATTTACTCATTTTGGAGTAGTACAGTGCTGCTGAGTCACCAATTGAGCTGAGTATGTGAATTATTCTTTTGCCCACCACCTTGGAGCTAGGGTCCTCCTGTGGACTCCCTGAACCTGATTATCATCTGGCTCCACACCCCTGCAGAGCTTCCTCTTTAGAAACAACCAGCCCATATCTAGGAGACCCACGGAGGGCAGAAGGGGTGGAGGGAGGGGAAACACAGAAGCAAATTAGAATTAGACCCCAGTGAGCAGGACACAAAGGCTGCCTTGTGGGAGGGCTTGCTGCCCTGGCCTCCCAGGGTCATAAAGTGGCCCGGCTTTCCTTTTAAGCTGGCCCTGATTGCTTTTCACACCATTAAGAACACACATTTTTTGGAAGGTGGGAAGGGAGGGATGTTTTTCTGTTCTAGTCCCCAGTTCCCTGTAGCACTTGCCACCCCCTCTTGCCTTGACTTTTTGCCAGAATTTATTAGGCAACAATTTGTTTGTTTGTTTGTTTGTTTTAGCCATGATCTCAGAGGCCTTACAGATTATCTGTTTTTCTCCACAAAGGACAGTGTAGCATCATTTCCTTGTATACCTGGCACAAGAAAAATAGGTGGGGACCAGGAGGAAAGAGGAAAAACTGGCCAGTCTCAAACCAAATTAGGACCACGTCCCACAAATTAGAAGTATCATGAACTGAGATTTCAGCTTTCAACTGTGTGACACGTATAGTATCACATGAACGATTGTCATTTGAGTTTCTCTTTTCAACCTAGGATAATGGAATTAATCTGGTGGACTATGTTGTGAAGTATTACCTGCGTTACTATGATCAGGTAGGAAACGGCATTATGTGGGAAACTGTCCTAACAGGGTTTCAACTCTTACACATTATTAGCATTCAGAAACTGGATGATGGATACATACATGGCTGTATTTCAAGTCCAACATAGAATCTGAAAGCTCTCCAGACTCCTGGATTTGCACATGAGAACTCTGATGCCAGGACTGGAGCTGTCTTCTAAAAAGGGAAACACTGTTCCATGGCACAAGTCTACTGATTCTCAAGCTACTGTATCACACAGCTGCCGTGAGATCATAGTTGCCTAATGAGCAGATTGTGAGTTCTCTGAACTCTAGCTCTATTCAGTAACTGGTCATAGCTGAAACTGGTTTCTGAGGTATAGGACAAAAATTGAGGAAATTAAGACATAATAATACCTAATATTATTCCAATCATGCATTTGGGGACAAGTTGGAGACATTGAATTTGCAGGCAGCAAGGGATCTGCTTAGGTTGTTTGCAATTAGAAATAAACATTTCTGTGAGAATCCACCTGAGCACAATTTTCTGTTTCATTCCTTCTTGGTGAACTGAGAACAACGAGTCCTCACTTTGAGAAGAAAGAGGTACTGTTCCTAAGTTGTTGAGAAATATAGCAATCAATATGAATGGACCAAGTCTCAAAGCAAAATGTTGTCAGGACTCCCGCCTAAGTAGCCTTGTAAGCAGAGTGTTTCCTAGGTACCAAGGAAAGAAAAATAAAGATTCCAGGGCCTTGTTTTCAGAAGGACTACAATTTCCTCCAGCAGGCAAGCTAAGCACTCATGAGCTCTTTAATAACTTCTGCCTCCCTGGTAGGCCTATCTAACAGTTATCAGGGTAGCTACAGTTGGGCTCATCACCTGCTCCCACTTCTCCCCTGTACTTACCAAGGACATCATTTTTGTTTATTCAAGTGGGAAGCCTGTGCTTCTCTTTGGTTCTTCTCTGTCCTTCAACTAAGTCATTCCCAATGTCTTTTATGCACTTTTCTTGCCTGCATACTTTGCTAACCGAAGCTATAAGACCACTCATGTGGAACACTGCATGGCTTCATCTCCCACCTCTTGGTGGTGGGTCCTAGGCTCTATACCTGTGCTGCTGATAGTGCTGTTTTACTCAAAGCAGAAATGGCTCACCATTTTCAAGTGAATTAAGACTCTGTCCAATTCTAGTCTTTTACAACCATGTTTTTATTACTTTCCCTCTACATCTATTCTGTGATCCAACCTAAGACTTGATGTTTTCCAAACACACCTTGTGCTTGCCTACTAATATGTTTTTACTTCTGATGTTCTCCTTAACTGAAACTATCTTTGTCTTAAGATTTTTTTAAAAAAAAAAAACCTCAATTTTCTTCTTATTACTCCTCCCTAGAAATAGCAATATATTTAAAGATGTCTAGGGAGAAAATTCCCAATGACATTATTAGTAAATTGTAGACTTAGGAAAGTACAGATCCTGGTGAAGAAATTTACATGATTTTTCTGATAGTTATATGTGTGAAAAACAGAGTGAAGCCAACAAAACAAAACAAATACCAAACATACAAATGGTCAACAGCAACAAATATATGAAAAGATGTTCAGCATTACTATTCCACAGGGAAATACAAATTAAAATTTCAGTGAGATATTCTTCCCTACCTTTAGGATGGCCACTATAAAAAAAATTGAGTGTTCATAAGGATGGAGAGAAATTAGAACTCTTGAGCACTGTTGGTGAAAATGTGACATGGTACAGATACTATGGAAAATAGTATAGAGGTTCCTCAGAGAATTAAAAGTGGAACTACCACAGGATCCATCAGTCTCACTTCTGGGTATTTATCCAACAGCATTGAAATCAAGATCTCAAAGAGGTATTTGCATTCTTGTGTTCATGGCATCATTATTATTAGTAAGCCACAGTTTGGAAATAACCAAAACATCCAGCAACAGATAAATGAGTAAAGAAACTGCAGTATAGATACAGTGGAGTAAATTCAATTATAAAAAAAGAGGGAACTCCTGTCATATGCTACAATGTGGATCAACCATGAGAACAATATGCTAAATGAAAATGCCCAATCACAGAGGGCCAAAACTGCATTGTCCACTTATATACGTACCTAAAGTACTCAAACTCGTAGGAACAGAAAATAGAATAGTAGTTGCCAGGGGTTGGGAAGAGAAGGGAAAAGGGGTGGATGTTCAATGGATGTAGAATTTCAGTCATGCAATATGAAATAGTTCTGGAGACTTACTGTGTAGTAATGTTCTTATGATTATAAATATGGTACTGTACACATAAGATTACTAAGAACTAATCTATGCTGGGCACATAACAATAACAACAATCTGTTCTGGGCACAGTGGTGCACACCTATAATCCCAGTAACTCGGGAGGTAGAGGCAGGAGGATTCTGAGTTCAAGGCTGGAGGCAGCCTGCATACCTTTGTAAGACTCTGACTCAAAGAGTAAAAAGTGGGCTGGAGGTGCCGCTCAGCAGTAGAATGCTTGCATAAGGCCCTGGGTTCGACACCCCAGTACCACAAATAAATAAATAAATAAATAAATAAATAAATAAATGATCTACATTATGTTGTTTTTTCCCCACGTTAAAAAAAATAGAGTGACTGTATGTACTTTGCAGTGAAAATACTAGTGAAAGTTTCAATCAAGCTTAGAAATTAATAAAATGATTTTAAATATAATATGTGAAAAGAATTGGGCAGATTTTGATCAAGATTAAAAAATAAAGAATCTTTCATGTATTTAAATATATAATAAAACTATAATAGTTAAAAGTGTGGAATGACAGATTAAACACTCAAGAAAATGGAAAGGAAATCTCAGAAATGGATCTAAGCAAGTATATGTGAAGTATGAGATAAAGTAATCATTTCAAGTATTTGCTAAGAGGAAGAAATTAAATTATCTTCTCCACCTTATACTAGACCCCAAATTAAACTTATAAAGAAAAAACAGTTAAATGAAAAAATAAATAAATAAGAAATGAAATCACAAAAGATATGTAAGAAAACATATGTAGATAATTTTTTGGTCTTGGGGTAACAAGGTCTTTCCAAAGCACTCAAGCTAAAGAAGAAAGCTCTAAGAGGAAAGAAAGATAACTTTCAACGCATAAAAGTAAAAAAACTTGAATTCCTAATTAAAATTTTAAAAACCCTTTAGTATCTCCAACTAAATTCTAAGCCAGGTGCCATGGCACACACTTCTAATCCCAGCAATGTGGGAGGACAAGAGAAGAGGATCTCAAGTGGAAGCCTAGAGGCAGCCTGCACAACTTAGCAAGACCCTGTCTCAAAAAAATAAAATAAAAAGGGGTTTGGGGTATATCCAAGTGGTGGAGTACTTGCCTGAATGAGGCCCTAGGTTCGGCTGTCCAATTCTGTAAAAAATAAACAATAGCAACAGCAACAAACATACCAAAAAAAAAAAAAAAAAACCACAAACTTCTAAAGAGCATACTAGGGAAATTATTTGCAGCATAATAGATAATGAACTTTTTGGAATCAACAAGAAAAAAATAACTGGTCCTTTCTCATAAAAAAGTATCAAGAGACACAGCAGTTAATTTTTAGAAGACAAATAGAAAATATAAATTGCCAACTAGATATGGAATTGGCAGTGTGAGTTGACCAAATCTTCCCCAGGACTGTCATATAGCATTGATCTGGTTTTTCTCTGTTTAAGGTCTCTAGAGCACATGGGATTCATATCTAGCCAGCTCTTGATTCATCAAACTATTTATCCTGTAAGAGGGGGCCTTCAAAAAAAATTCATATAAAGATTCCATGTGCTTATCAAGCTGTTCACCCCTGGAGCTGTGCTTCTCCATGGGGACACCTTTTCCTTATTCACATAGATGTGCTACATGAACTACCAATCTTCTGACCTTATTGGATCAAAAGCCCAAGAAATATGCATGGCTTTTCTGGAAGCTGGGACAGGAAGGTCTTCAGTTCAAAGCCAGAGGCAACCTGTACAACTTAATAAGCCCCTGCCTCAAAATAAAATATGAAAAAGGGGCTGGGGGTGCCACTCAGTGGTAGTATCGCACTTATCTAGCATGTGTGAAACCCTGGGTTCAGCCTCCAGTACTGGGAAAAAAAATTTAGTCCAATCTTACATGGCCTCTCT
Organism: Pedetes capensis; assembly: GCA_007922755.1. Lineage (NCBI taxonomy): Eukaryota > Metazoa > Chordata > Mammalia > Rodentia > Pedetidae > Pedetes > Pedetes capensis. The sequence continues at coordinate 118,783 of VMDO01000789.1, read as the reverse complement.
TCAGTGAAGTTTTTGTTTATATCTTGACCTTTGAAGCCTGAGGACACTGAATTTGAAGCACTCTTGTGATAACAGCTTCTGCCTTCTATACAGATATATGGTATATAAATAGTTACCTGTTTCACTGGCATTGCTCCTTGAATCTAGAATTCATTGTCTTTTTTTAGTGTCTGTAATGTAGATGAAGATTCTTGGCAAGTAACAGTTCTAACTCAAGGTTGTCACTAACAGATTTGCCTGTCTCTGCCAGCCTGTATAGAAAGGCTGAAATTGGCCTATGACATATGACTTGTTGAAAGCAGGACCCAGTGGAATTGATTTCATGAAGGAAAATCTTATAATAAGAATAGATAATAAATATGGGCTAGGTCTAGTCTAGGAAGAACAAGTCAACATTTGTTGTGCTCTCCTGGCTTTCACTGTGCAAGATGTATTTCCCACACTACAGTGTAGGGTTATGTTGTTCCTGAAGCCATCCTTTCCCTGCAGGAGCAATAGGGAGTGGTGATTTTTGTGGTTAGTGATCATGAGCCATTAGCTGAGGAAAGGTGAGTCCTGCTCTCAGTTTCCTGCTCCTCATGCCTAGTATTAAGTCCACATCTAGATCTGAGGCAGATGGAGAAGCCCATGTGGACTCAGTCTTTTCAACTCCAACTGAGCAGCTTTTGCAAGAGCTGCTACCGGGCTGACTTGCTTGGCAGTATTTTCTCTCCCTCTCTTTCTTAAAAGGTAGTTGAAACCACAGCTGACAAAAAGTTTTGGAAAGTAGAAATATTATGCCTTAGTTCGTCCAGTATAGATCATCAGAGAGCTTCTTAGTGAATGTCTTAGATATTGTTCCATCTGGGCACTCAGACTAGGGTATTGCTTCTATTGTTTGTAAAGTCATAAAATAAATATTATGTTAGTTAGGTGCCACCCTGTCAAATCCAAATATTATGATCCTGTGTATGACAGAATGAAACACTACCCAACACTATGCCATGCATACAATACTTTATGTTTGGCCCATTGTTGTAGTCACTATGTTCCTTTTCATTTGGAGTCATGCCACATCAGTAAAAAGAGGTCTCAGGGGCTTTATTCCATTCCCATCATTAAGGTTGATTCTACTTTGAGGAGGCAACTCTTCCCTAATCATTTCTTGAATGTCTTCCAGCCTGGGGGGCTCATTTTCCAGCACTATATTTGACAGTGCTTCTGTGCTATCCTTAGGGTTTTCAATGGCTAATTGTTTCGGGAGTGGCCTGCCAGGTCCTTCTCCCTAGTCTGTCTTAGTCTGGAAGTTCAACTGAAACCTGTCCACCATGGATGGTTCTGCTGGTATCTCAAATACCATTGGTGTAGCTTTCAACATCACAGCAACATACAAGCTCCCACAGCACCTCAAGCTGACAAACATATGGAAGAAAATAAATAAAGGTGAAGAAAAAAATAAGTACATTATATTCTGATAAAATGAGGAAAGCCATCTTCTTCTAGTATCCCAAGTGAAACTAAAGGCCTTAAAAGAAGGGGAAGGGTCCAGGGAATTCCTGAAACCATAAGAAAATATGGTTTGTACCTCAAAAGGTATAAACTTTCCAAAACAGTATTTTATGGGCAATAGTGTCCACCAACAAAAAACAAAGATTATTGATATGTCAGACATTGTATACTATAGGGAGAGCAAGACACAGTTCCTGCCGTTGGGATGTTTATAGACTAATGGGAAGACATACAAGCTGACACTATCATTTTTAAATTAGTGATAATAAGTGCTGTGATATGGTAAATACTAGAGGCTCTTGGAGTATAAGAGAGAAACACCCAAGTTCCAAGAGTTAAGGGGAATCTTTGAGGAAGTGACAGTTGTTTTGAGACTTGAAGGATGAGCATGGACAGGCGGGTATGAGGAGCCTATAGGGAAGGGCTGGAAAGGGACAGGTTTGTACACAAAGGCCTAGAGGCAAAACACTGTGCCTGTTCTCTTATTTCTTGAATGTTTGGGAGAGGGAGTTGGAGAGAGGGGAAAGGTAGAAATAAGACTAGCAATGGAAACAGAGGCCAGATCATAAAGTGCCTTGTAAAGCAATTTTAGAGTTTGGAATTGGTCCTAATGGCAGGAGGGTAGATGGAATGTGAAGGAAAGCTGGCAATGTCGTGTGTGTGGAGAGAGGAATAACCAAAGACAGCCTAAGATATGCGAGATGCAATGCTTACATTAAACAGCTAAGGGAGAAGGCAGGCTAGGCTACAAAAGATATTTGAGCCTCAGCTTATGTTTCCATGTGCCTGAAGGTTTTGTCCCTTAAGATGTTTCTTAGCTTATCCTCCATCAGCTATAGCCATGGAGTTTGTCAAAGCCATACCCAACTGTGCCTTCAGTGAATATTTTCTGAGATAAGCCAAACAACATTTGGACAAGCTTTACAAATATGAAGAGTTTGCACACACACCCACCTGAGTTTTAAGCTGCAGAGAAAAGTGGGTGAAGGCAAAGAAAGGGGACGGCATCTTCCTCTGCGGAGCTGCCTTACCTAATCCACACCCATTGGCATGCCCCAAAAGGTGTTATCTAATTGCTAGCATATGTAACTCAAACAGGGACTTGAGTACCTTCATGGGCATCTTCAGGGGTTTTCCATGAGAATTGTGTCCCCTTGAGGACCTGAAAATTTTCTATTTGATTCGTAAGGCAAAACAGAAGGTAGCCTATGCCATGCCCGTAGATAACTTCAATGCCAGTAAGACCCAAAAAGTACTGTGAAAGTCACCAAAGCTGTTGTTGCTGTTGTTAGGTGCTGTTGAGTCAAGTCCAACTCATGTATAACAGAATAACAAGTCCGACCTATGTATAACAGAATGAAGCAAGTTCAAATTTAGGAACACAGGAAAGCATCACAATGATTCTCATCCAAACGTGCAACTAAAAAATTTTTTTTTCCTAACTGATGCTTTGGAATTTCAACTAAAAGTGATGATTGGGAAGTAGCATGCACTTTTGTTTACCATATCTTGTAGGAAGCTGGAACAGAAAAGAGTGTTTTCCCTCTGCCTGAACCACAAGATTTCTTTCTGGCCTCCCAAGTCAAGTTTGAAGACCTCATAAAAGATTTGAGAAAACTGAAGAGGCAACTGGAAGGTAATAAGAACTGTTCTGTTATAATGATAAAAGCTAAGATTACTTTTTTAAAAACCTCAAGAGGATCTTTTGTGTCTGGCTTATGAAGTGGAATTGACACAGAGTGCACTTAGGGTCCACCTTGGACCTCCAGAAACTTTCTATTGCTCTTTCTATCGCTGTGTATTCAGAAGTTTCTGCATTTATGTGTCCCTCCCTTCTATTAATGCTCATCCCTTGTTGACTATGTCTATTCTTGTCATGTCTACCTTTTCTCACATTTAATAGTTATAACTTTAGTAATAGCAAGAGTAGCAACCATTTATTGGAAGTGTACTGTTTTCTCTAATATTTTTTTATACTTTGGGGTTGAACCCAGGGCCTCGCACATATTTTGCAGGTGCTCTACAACTAGGCCTTACCCCCAGCCCTTTTTCACTTTTTTATTTTTTGAGTCTGAGTAAGTTATGCAGGCTGTCTCCGGCCTTGAACCCACAATCCTCCTGCCTATGGTTACTGAGTTGCTGGGGTTACAGGTGTATGCCCACCACACCTGGTTTCTCTTAACATTCTTATAACAACCCTAATAAATAGAAACTGTGTTAGCTGCATTTCACAGATGAGAAAAATGAACCTTAGAGAAGTTGTGTTCATACAGTCAGCAAGAGGCAGATGTCTTGAGCTCTAATTGTGTTTATCCAAGTATAGCTCAAGTATTTTCTTAGCTACCTTCTTTTGTTGCTGATATGAAATCATTATTTCCTTATTATATATGTTACAAGCCTGCAAGAGTACCACTGTGGCATCCGATCCCATCAGATCTCAGAAACCAAGCAAGGTTGGGCCTGGTTAGTACTTGGATGGGAGACCACCTGGGAATACCCGGTACTGTAGGCTTGGGAGAAGGACCTGGCAACCCACTCCAAAAGTCAATCTGCCATTGAAAACCCTTGAATAGCAGAGAAGCACTGACAATAGTGTTTCACCTGTTGTACATAGGGTCGCTGTGAGTGGAACACCAACTTGACAGTACCCAACAACAACAACATGTAATATATATATATATATATATATATATATATATATATATATATATATGTATATGTGTGTGTGTGTGTATGTATATACATGCCTGCAGCTGTAGCCCTGTGGCATCTGATCCTGTCAGATCTTGGAAGCTAAGCAGGGTCAGGCCTGGTTAGTACCTGGATGGGAGACCGCCTGGGAACACCAGAGCTGTGGGCTTGGGAGAAGGACCTGGCAATCCCCTCCCAAAAATCAATCTGCCATTGAAAACCCTATGCACAGCAGAGAAGCGCTGACAGTAGTGTTTCCCCTGTCATACAGAGGGTCACTATGAGTCGGATATGGACTCGATGGCACCTAACAACAACAACAATGTATACACATATATACATATATGTATATATATCACATACTCAAACATCTTTACATATTTGGTTTCTGGATGACTCATAAGACCCACAGGAAACTTTCTATTTTAGTTCAATTTAAATTTTTAATTATTCAAAATAAAATGCCAAAGCCCCTTTTTGGCTTTTTTAGAGGGTAAAAGTATGTCTCAGTTGGGCAGAAATTTTCCTTTGGCATTTCTAGAGTCTTGTGTTTTCACTGTGGAGACATCTCCTTGTCCAAGAATATAAATACTTGCCTTGGAACTTGTATAACTCCAACTGAAGAGCTCTGTGGAGGATTTAGGGAGCGTGTTAATGTGGAAATGGAGCCCCTAGTGCCAGAAGGAGAGCTTGAGGAAATTAAGAGCTGTAACCAGGAATATTTTTACACTAAGACATAAAATAAACATTTAAAAAAATGTTTATTGTGAAGGAGTGCTCAGAAACTGAAGTCTTAGACTGAGAACAGTTTCAAACTGGAAGCGAGGTGGGAAAGCTCTGTTCCCAGTGGCAGGAACAGCCATTTATTTTTTACTTTGGGCATAAAACTTGCTTAAATAAGGATAGTGGTTACAAGTGAATATTTTTACCTTGTAAATTATTTTTAAAGGAGCACGTGGGATTTTCCCCCCGTTGATGTGTTTGAGAGAATGAATTCGACCAAATGGATACTTCATTCAGGAACCTGATATGGGAACTTGTGGTCATATTTTTTTCTCTGTCTCCTAAGGACCTGACGGTTTTATCCTCATTGGGGATGTGGAGTTTGATTTCTACTGTAATAAAGCATAGGAAGCTATCATGTAAAGTTTTTTCTATCCCTCCTCAGTGGCAGGAGTGGGACCAAGGCCAGTCCTCAGGATGACAGCGAACATTAGCAGCGGTGGAGGAAGATCCAGGCTTGTTTACACCATGGGGCATCCTGAATGTTCCTCTCTCTTCTTATCTCTTTGCCCCTTGTAAAACCCTTGGCCTGACCCTCAGTGTAGACTTTTCAGAAGAAACTTGATCTCTGTTTGATCTTTCTCCTTCTCCTTCCAGAGGCTGCTCCTCTTGACACCCTTACAAGTTCAGTGATAAATAGCACAGGGATAAGAGGAGTCACTGAGGAGGAGCCTGGAGGGGCAGCGTCTCCCCAAAGCTCTTTGCTTTGGTACCCCTTTTGTTTTTTTGTCTAGAGAGGTACTTAAGTGACATTATGGAACTCTCAGTACTCAACAGTCACTATCCTCAGCCAATTTCAAGGAACAACAAGAGCTTCTGAAACTGGTGGAGCTGCCTTAGGAAGAAAAACTGAACATGGCCTCAGTCAGTTTTCTTCCTTGAACTGGGCTTCTCCAAAAGACATGAAGTACCACAAAAACAAATGAGGGAACAGCTCCCATCACCCCACCCACATTGAATATTTAAACAAAAATGCCCTGCTAATCTTTAGAGATGCCAGGGTTTTAACACATGAAAGGTACTCAGTAAATATTTAAAGAAAATACAGACCCTGGGTTCTCTAATGAATTTCTTTTTCTTCTAAATACCATCTGGCAAGATGGCCAGGATCGCAGGCGGCCTGTTTCATCTCACATTGCCATTTAAGTTCCACCTCCTTTTCCATAAGGCCTTGGTGTGAACCACGATTGGATGTTTAATTGAAGAGGGCATAATTTTCACACATATAGCAAAGATTTGATGAGGCTTTGAGGTTTATTGTAGCCATTAAAAGGTCGTTGCTGCTGGCAAAATCCCAGAAACTGTCTAAAGCTAAACCAGATGTGATTAGCAAATTTCCAAGAAGTATCAGGCCCCAGTTTTCTAGGCAGGCATGACCCCTTAGAAGAAAGTATTCTTAAGTAGTATTAAACACACGTCAACAATAAGATGGGAATTTCACCTGTGGTTGATGGTCATACAAATGTCACTGACAGAAGTGTAGGTTGTCAACAAGCATCTTTCAGAGACAAGAACTTTGGATAGCATTTTCATGCAACTAAACATACAAGGAATTGATAGTAGTTATCAACTATAGTTTCTTATGTGATTGTTATTTATCAGGTGCTTTACACCTATCATCTCTTTTAATACTTAATAATGGCTCAAGGAAACTGATAATATTTGGGTCTTCTCAGAAGATAAAGAGGCTGAAGTTCATGGTGCTCTAGTAACTGGGCAGTGTATCACAGGTGATGATCTAGCCATGCGTTTGAAACCAGATACAACTCCAAGGCATGTATTCAGCATCATGACATATCCTGCCTCTAGCATAGAAACCTTCATGTCATATCAGAGATCAGAACAGAAAGATGTATTCAAAGCATAAAGCTCCGTGAGGAGGTGGATGAACAAGTTACTGAACAGCATGCACGAGCACACGTGTGTGTGCAAACATTCCCAGAACTACATATGTACACTCTCAGATAAAGATACAGAAATGAACTTACTTTGGGTTCAGAACATGGAGGGGGAAGAAGTACAAGACAGATGAGTTATCAACACAAATAAACACAGTACTTCATAGGGTTACAAACTCAGGCTTTTGAGTCAGATGTGCACTTTTCACTGGCTGGTCAAAGTAAGATCTTGTTGAATAGCAGAATCATAAACATATTGATTTCCTGGGGCTGGAGGTATAGCTCAGTGAGGCAGCTTAGCATACACAAGGCCATGGATTCAATCCTCCACACCAAAATATCAATAAAAATATTCATTTTCTTACTTGCAAAATGGGACAACACAGTACCTGCATCATAAAGAAATAATGAATAAGTGGCTCATTAATGAAGGAAGCTTTCATAAAGTCAATTAAGGATATGTATCTTTTACTGGTAAGTGCAGAACCTGTGGAACCGACCTATGTTCTTGAGCAGCTGGCCGGTTGTGACTGTGGAGTATCTAATTCCCACAGTAACAATGCTAGTGCTTCCTTCTCCATGTTGTGAAGACAGAACCAAGTTCTTGGTGCTGAAGAACAGGTTCCATACTATGTTTTCTCTATATCCCTTGATCTGACAATGGTTTTGAAGTTATAAGGAATAGTTGAGATATCACAAATACCACCTTTCTTACTCCTTGACCTTTGTTTTCTAACCAGAACTCTCAAGGTATTCTTACCAACCCATATGTGGTAGGCAGAATAAGGGCCTCCAAAGATGTCCAAACTCCAATCCCTAGATCTGTGATTATGTTACCTTACACGGCAAAAAGAGACTTTGCCAATGTGGACATGGGAAGATTATTCTAGCTTGGCCAAGTGGAACTAATCTAATCACATGAATCTTTAAAATGAATTTTTAAAAGCTGAAGTCTTTCACTGGCTATGATCAGAGGGAGTTATAACTACAGAAGAATGAATAGAGAGATGCAATGTTGCTGGCTTTGAGAATGGAAGAAGTGGGCCAAGAGCCAAGGAAACTGAGAAGCCTGTAGAACTGGAAAAGGCAAAGAACACATTCTCCCGAGAGCGTGCAGAGGAGATACAGCCCTGTCAACACCATAATTGTAGCCTGGTCAAGGCATGTGTCAGGCTTCCAAAATGCAGAATAATTTATAAGATAAATTAGTGTTGTTTTAAACCACTTAGGTTTGTGCTAATTTGTTATCCCCAGCACTGCATAAAATGGGAGAAGGACCTGACAGCCCACTCCCGAAAGCAATCCCAAAACAGCCATTGAAAACCTATGAATAGCAGAGAAGCACTAACATAGCACTGGGCATGGCACAGTGTCGAGGAGTGTTTCATTTTGCTGTACATAGTGACCCTATGAGTCAGACCCAACTCGATGGCACCTAGCAACAACAACAACAATTTGTTATAATGGCAGTAGGAAACTAATACACTATATGATGGATCCTTCTTTCTCATTGTGCCAGTTAATACCAGCCCTCTATACCCACTACACGGGCTGGGATTTAGCTCAGTTGGTAGAGTGCTGCACTGCAGTCTCTGAGGTCCCAAGTTCAATTCCCAGCATCGCAAAAATGGGAGAAGGACCTGGCAATCCACTCCCATGGCAATCCCAAAACAGTAAGCCATTGAAAACCCTATGAGGGTCGCTATGAGTCGGATACCGACTCGACAGCACGTGACAACAACAACAACATACCCACTACATATACACAGTCTTGCTGACACCATAGATGTACGTTCCCAATTAGGAGTACTCACCAATATTGTGAATTGGTACTCTGAAAAGAAGTCTGTGGGGAAAGAAACTTGGAAGTGCTCTATACTAGAATCATGTCAGGGGATTCACAGTGCACATAAGCTTATTAAAGGCTCTTGGAAGTTCTTTAGTTTTCTTAAAAAGAAGGTTTAACCTTGTTCAAAAAGGCATTTGCCAACTTAAGGAATGAAACACTGGTTCTCTTTTTGTTCTTTCACTGAATACTTAATAATATTTTATAGAACATATATTTTGTGAAATATAGTTTGCAAAGAATAGATGTTGCTACTATCACATTTTTAAGATAAAGAACACACTTGGTTAAGTGATTATTATGGGGTGACCTTACTAGGAGCAGCTGAAGTCCATAGGAGGAGCTGAAGTCCATAGTTAAGACCTTTGCTCTTTAATGTTGCCTTAATACTCTCTTGTCTATACTTCCCTTGCTTAATTTGTTACCCAGGAAAGAAGAGTGGGTCAAATCCTCTCTGATGGCTCGATGCCTGAAATTCAGATGACACTCATGGGATTTGAAATTATTCTAGTTTTGCCTTCCCCCACCCTATACACATTTGTTTGGTATGATACTCTTGATAGTATTCTATTATGAAAAATTCATACTGGCTATGAAAGGAGGAAAGCTAAATTCATTTTTAAATTGCAAAATGAGGCATGAGCTCTTCAGATTGATGTTGAAAAGTCAGCATATTCTGGAAAATTTAGAATAAAAATAAATTGTCCTTTTAGCTAACAGTAGTTACTTACTGTGTCCTCTCATTATGCTGCTTAACCCTTTGACTACCGTGGAGACACATGTCCTATGAAGTTTCACAGAATACCAGTGGGATTTGCTCCCATTAAATATGCACAGAGAACAAAAAATTTCTGTACAATGTGCAATGGACCATTGTGTAAGAATATGTTATTATTGTACCTTCCATAGCTTTTTCTACCTGTCCTTGTTTTTGTAATTTCAAGTGAATTTTTAGCTATAGTGATTGCATGCCAATTTTTCTTATTTAGCCTATTAATACATTTTTTTCTTATGAGTTTTTTGTATCCAAATGATGCACATTACTAATTACATGATATTTTTGCTCATATTATGCATTCTAATTATTTTGCTAATAACATTCTTGTTCTGTTCATTGTCATGAAGAGTTTCTGGCAGTAAAATACTTTTTGTCATATATTTTCAATTGAAATTGATGGGTCAAAGGGTTAATGAATGAGCTATTTACTAATTCTAGCTTTGAAAACAATGCAACATTAGTCTTGTTATCACATGTATAAATTAGGAAAATTGTAGTTGTTAACCCTCAGTGTAAGATACTCAAACTTGTTTGAGAATGTTGGCTGAGATACAAGTTCCTGTTCATATCCTTTAAGATAATTCTGGTGATGTCTTTTTCTCTAAATATTTAAAAAGATATATTTGAACATGTTCTTTTTTATGTACCATTTAGAAATATTTGGGAATACACTTCTATAAAGGCAAGATTCTGTTGCCATTTTTGCTGTTATCACTCTATAAATGTTTATCCTAGAAATGTTTATCCTCAAGTGTTAACTTTTTTTAACCTTCTCTAAATGAGATGCTATGTGAAATGCACAGTCCAGGCAATCAGTAAATGTTACAATCTTCATTCTAAGTATGAAGAGTGGTACTATTTCTAATATAACTAATTCATATAGAAGTATGTCTATCACACCTTTATTTCATGGAGTGGCCAGATTAGACCCAAACCATCTATTTTGTGCAAGACTAGTACTGGGACCTTCTACCTCAAAATCTTCATTACAAGAAGATATAAATTCATACATGAAACTAACCTCAAGAAAGAGAAGTATCCTTTTTGTAGGTCTTTTAAACTATAGTCAGTGATGATGGCAGATTGAATCTGTTCATTTAGCTCCACGCTTTTCCAAAGGCTCACCAAACAGCTAAAAAACATCCATGTAATTTAAAATTATAGTTTATCATGGGCCTGGACACAGGTTGGTATAGTAGAAGTACTTTCATTATTTGAATATGTGTGTGTGTAATCTTTACAATCAAAACTTGGTTTAAAAACAAATTATAATTAACTCTCAATTATAGAGAGATTAGTGAGATTAAGGATTAGTCATGGTTTTTAAACCTTAGTATATTATTTTTTAACATTATTTCACTGAGTCAGCTAAACTGTTTACACACTAGAAAGCCTTTCCTGTTTAAAACCACATAGGTTTTCCTGCACGGTAAAAGCGCTCATCTCTTTTGCCAGTTGTTTATCCTGCAAGGTAGAAACAATAATGTTTTTGCTAATTAGCTCATTTAACTTAGTGAACAAGTTATGTGTCTGGGAAAATAAATTATGGGGATAATATTAGTGAGGTGCTGAAGTGGAAGGCATTGTGGAGTGAGATTGAAGACTCAGCACTACTGATATGAAGAAGGAAAGCCACCTGTGGGAGTCAGCATCTCCTGCAACAGAGAGCAGAAACCTACTTAGCCAATCACCTTGCACTTGATCTTGCCCTTGATTGGTTTTGTTTTCATTTTGATATGGGGTAATACATATTATCCTTTCCTCTTCCTATTACTGCAGTTGATAGACTTGACTGCTAGAAGTATGGAGGAATGCCACTAATTGGTGTTACCAGTGTGCCAGTGAATATTCAGGTTTGTATCATTGTGGAAAGTGGGAAAGATTCCTCTCTGCTCTCCTGCAGAGTTCTTTGATGCAACTTTGCCTTGTCATCATCCTCTTTGACTCTGGCTTTCCCACAGCCATGTCAGCTCCTCCTCTACAGGAATCAATGTATTGGTCCATGGTTCTCATGAAAGGATAGCCATTGTCAGATTACATCAGTCAGTACTTGGAGCCCAAAACAGAATTTAGGATAGATGATTTCCTGTTGATATTTTCTTAGTGAGCAGAGGAGATGATTTAAAAGGAGATCTGTCATGGATGTCTCTTAGCCCTAGGTTGCCAAATTTATTAAGTAAAATACAGGAGGCTCAAGGAAAATTTGAACATTAGATAAGTGAAGAATTATTTTTTTTAGTATAAGAATGTTCTGATGTAGTGAAAGTAGATTAAGTAATAAAATATACATGTTGTTGTTGTTGTTGTTAGGTGCTGTTGAGTCTGGTCCAACTCATAGCAATCTCATAGAGTTTTCAATGGCTGATTGTTTCAGGATTGCTTCAGGAGTGGATTGCCACGTCCTTCTCCTATTTTTGCAGTGCTGGGGTAGAACTGAGAGCCTCAGACAGTGCAGAGCAGCACTCTACCAAATGAGCTAAACTCTAGCCCATTGGAATATGTATATGTAATCTTTAAAATTAAAACTAGCTTAAAAACATGAGTAATAGTCAATGCTTAATTATAGGTTGATGTGAGTTGGACTCGACAGTACCTAACAACAACAACAGCAAAGTTTAGTTAGGTTGCATAGGACATATTTATACTAAAAAAAAATTGCTCCTCAATTATCTCAAATTCAAATTTAACTTAGTAGACTATTTTTTTTAAATCTGGCTTATGTGTAGAGAATTTAAAAACAATAAAACCAACTGAAAGTTGGTTCACTCTTTATTATCATCATGTGCTGACAGTTCTAGAGAATGCCAATAACATTTTTCTTTTTGCTAGTGCAGACAGGGGACATATGGCTTGTAAATATGCTCCAGTGTGTAGTGTGTGTCCATTTCCACCATTACTGATGATAACATTTGCTATTTAATGAGTACCTATAAATAGCAAATTCGTTTATATCACTTCTACTTCTTTACTTCAAAGTTAGTATTATTACCTGCATTATAACAGTAGAAAGTTGAAGCAACTTTGCTATTAAGGGCAAAGCTGAGATTTAAAACACACCTGATTACAAAGCTTGCACTCTTTCGACTATGCTGTGCTTCCTTGTTCCACTGTTTGTGAGGTCACACTTGAAGTACTAACAATAGGATCTAGAACAATAAATTTCAAAGAGTAAGCCCTACTGAGTTCTCTAGTTCATCTTGTAAAAGAACTACTGATAATAATTGCATTGAATTTGGGTGGCTTCTTGACTCTACCTGTAACCACTCAGCTGATCTGCCTCCCTCCATGTCTCTGTCTCTGACATTTGCCTAACCTGTAGTCTAGCCCTTCTTGAGACAAAAGATAAATAAACTAGTCTGATGTGGTTAGCCAGTGCAAGAGCAAAGGAATGAGGGACCACCCTTAGACAACTGCATTGACTCCCTTGCTATTTCTTCTATTTGTGGATATTATATGTAGTGGGGTTCTGATGCAGATGAGAAGGGAAGGGAGCCTTCTAGGCGTTGATAGTTCCTCCTATGCTCAGGATGAATCCTGACTCTGTAGGATGAATATCTTCTACTACCTGGTATTATCAAGTGGCTTTTCTCTGTGTGAGAGAGAGAGACAGAGAAAGACAAGAACCAAATTTCTTATTGAGAGTGACTCTTTTCTTTAATTATTCATTTGAATATGGTCATATGGCTCTAGTAAGAGAGAGAAAAGCACCTAGGAAAACTTTTTGAGGACTTTAGAAAAAGATGGTAGTTTGAACATTTGTCCAGGTTTGAATATTCATGTAGCATTTCTGTTCCTTTTGAAAATTACTAGAACAATTGTAAAGAGTTTTGTAAATGCATAAATGCAACTGTACTGAGAGAATGAGAGACAACCACAAAATTTCTGAAGCTTGAAAAGCAGATGGACAATAGATAAATGAATTAGCCAAACAAGAAAACTGAACTCTAATTCAGCAGGGGAGACAGGTGAGAAGCAATCCAAGTTTTACTTTAAGATTCATTGTTGTTGTTGTTGTTGTTGTTTTGTTGTTGTTGTTAGGTGCCATCAAGCCGGTGTCCCACTCATAACGACCCTACCTACAACAGGTGAAACACTATTGGCAGCACTTCTCTGCTATCCAAGGGGTTTTCAATGGCTGATTGTTTTTTGGGAGTGGGTTGCCGGGTCCTTCTCCCAAGCCAACAGCATCTGGTGTTCCCAGGTGGTCTCCATCCAAGTACTAACCAGGCCTGACCCTGCCTAGCTTCTGGGATCAGATTGGGATCAGATGCCACAGTTGTATGGCTTCAGGCTTAAGATAAATACATGCCACAAATTCCTGTATAAATTCTTACCTAAAAAATTTATATATATCTATACATAAATTAATGAAATGATGCACAAAAATTGCCCCAAATAATAGTATGAGTTCCTAATTTTAAAACACCCAAATATATGCTTCTATGAAGGTAAAGCAAATCCATACAATTATCGAAACATTTCAGAATACTTAGGACAAAAAGGAAAGTTTACTCACTTGCAGAAGAAAAGGGTGGGTGGCTAGGACTTAAGAACAGATTACACGCAGACAACCAAGAAGTGGAATGACTTCAGTTTTTCTAACAGTGTCACTAAAAGCTATATATGGATCTGAATTTTAGCAGAAAATTATTCTCAATTCAGATTCTTATACACACCATACCATCAATCAAATATTAGGACTGACTACAAACATTTGAGTACAATGACCACAAACATACATGCATCAGTTCTCAAAACACTGATCTTCCATGCAATCATCTTCAGGATGCTACTGGAGATTGAATAGGAAGACATTACAGAAAACAAAAAGTCCAACGGAGAAGAGAGTGAAGAATTTCCAGGATAGACACAGAGCCCAGGACAACAGGCAGGTATGGAGAGAAAACATTCCAGATTCAATTAGGTCAAAGGTATCACACAGAAGATTCTTAAGGAATATTCAGTTAACGCATCTGTTGTACCTGAATGTCAAGAGAGTAACAAAAAGTTTTTACACCGGGATTCATTTAATGATAAGCTCATAGAAAACAAAGCAGACTTTTTAAAAGGTGATCCGTTCTGGAGGCAGGAGGTTATGGGATGATGGAGGGTAAAGAGGTAAAAGTAAAGGGAAGAGAACTATATCATTTATAGTACATAAAGAGAAAAAATAAACATGCTGATAGAAACTTGTTAGAGATTTGCAATGAAGTACGAACATAAACAAGTTGGTAAAAGTGATTGCCAAAAAAATTGGTGGGATGGAGAAAGGGAACTGCTATTCTTAGAGGTCAGAGAATACATTTACTTTTTAAACTATGGGTGTATATAACTTTGACGGATATACAAATGCGCTTGCAGCCATAGCCCTGTAGCATCCGATCCCATCAAATCTCAGAAGCTAAGCAGGGTCAGGCCTGGTTAGTACTTGGATGGAAGACTGCCTGGGAACACCAGGTGCTGTAGGCTTGGGAGACAGACCCGGCAACCCACTCCCAAAAATCAGTCTGCCATTGAAAACCCTATGAACAGCTAAGAAGCACTGACAATAATGTTTTGCCTCTTGTACGAAGGGTCACTATGAATCGGATACCAACTCAACGGCACCTAACAACAACAACAAATATCCAAAAAACAAAGTAATAGCAAACCAAGTCATTTGTAAGTGGTAATTAGGTTTCAGTGGCAAAGGCTGGTATGTTGAAAATAGTACTGGACTGGGATTTAGGAAACTCTAGTTCTGCTACTAACAACACGAAAAACCATGCAACTTTAACAAATCACTTAACCTCTGTGATCCTCATCTGAAACAATGGCTAGGATCATACTTCTCCACCCTGCCCAACTCAGAGGACTACTGGAAGGTCCAGATGAGATCATGCATAAGGAAATATTTTAGTTGTTGGGGTAGTACTTAAAGTTGCTCATAACCCATGCAGTTTTCTCAGTGTCCACTGGTGTGTCCTCGAAGGGAGAGGGGGGAATTGATCCATTAAGACAAGTCTTACGCACTTACCACCATTTAGGAATCTCCAGAATGTAATGACTTCAATGATTATTGACCACGCCTAATTTATCAGCTCTTTCCTCTTTTGCAGTCCCTTTGTCCATGGCAGTAGTTTACTAAGTCTGAACTCTGGTACAAGACTGAATACATTAGCCAGAGTACTGACCATGTTGCCAT
Organism: Pedetes capensis; assembly: GCA_007922755.1. Classification (NCBI taxonomy): domain Eukaryota; kingdom Metazoa; phylum Chordata; class Mammalia; order Rodentia; family Pedetidae; genus Pedetes; species Pedetes capensis. The sequence continues at coordinate 103,115 of VMDO01000789.1, read as the reverse complement.
GGTGTTAAAAATATTTAGTCTTGCAAGCAAAGTTTTAGAAGTAATTTTTTAAAAACTTTGATATGATTTATTTTTGTAAAATGAGTTCAACAAAACAGACCTTAAGGAACTGGGATAAGTATTTCAGAAAGGCAGTGGGCGTAAAACGTTGAGCAGCATGGTGACTTTTGATGCAAAGCATTCAATTAAGAGAAGCATGGTGGGAAAAGGTCACACATTTCCCAAATGGAATGCCTTCAAAGACAAACTGTGCAGAGAAGAGAGACAATGTGCAAACTGAAACTTGACGCATCTATTTAATTAATGAAGGAAGTTTGTGTTTCCCTTTGAAGCCATGACTGTGGCATCTCTAGGTGGGAAGGGTGAGTTATGTTGTCCTGGTTCCCTTTTCAGTTTGCACCCTCTATTTCCACTCACTATTTATAAACCAGTACAGTTAATAGAATTTATTTTGTTTGTTTTTTCTTTGACAAGAAACATAAAGTAAAAGCTACTGTTTTGGAAAAGTGTGAGTCAGATGTCCTGAATTCAAATCCTTGATAAGCTCTCTAACCCTCACCAGGTCATTTCATTGCCTCCTCATCTTGGTATCCTATGTAAGTGAGGGTCTTATTACCTGTTCTGCTTATTTTTTAGAGGATTTATGGGACAATGTGAAGGAAATCCCTTGGCACAATGTAAGCAAAGTGAATAATGTTTATCCTTGATTCCCCCTGTGTGCTTATGTCTCACTTCCAGTCCGTCTGCAGGCCCCGTTGTTTCTACCTTCAAAACTTCTCTTGAGACCATGCACTGCTTTCCATCCCCATGCTGCATGTCTAATTTAAACCACCACCTCCTCACTTGGCCATAGCAAGATACTCAGGTTTCCCTACTTCCATTCTTGCCTTCCCTTTAATCCAGTGTCCATGACACAGGTTTTCAGCACGTTGTTTCAAATTCATTGCTCTTGGGGTCAAATCCAAACTCTACATTCTACCTTGACTATTTCTACTTTTCCAGTCTCATCTCTTGCTATCAATCCCCTTCTCACTAAACTCCAGCCAGACAGTGTTCCCTTGTGCTCCAAAAAGACCAGCTTGTGTTTGCTTCAGGACCTGTGCCGTAAGTAGCTATTCCTTTTGCTTAGAATGCCCTTCTCTCAAATGCTTCTATATCTTGAGCCTTCCCTACCCACCCAAGCTTCAGTGGCCACTTTGAATCAGCACTCTCTGTTACAGCTCCCTATTGTGAGATGGCTGATAATTCCTTATTTATCTATAAATTTTCTCTCTCCTTCTGCCTGCTGTATGGTAGGCAAATTTTTGATGTAACGTTTTTAGCATTTATCTGTACCGTGCTGGTCAGGACCTGCCACATGCTTGTTGTTCAGTGAATATTTGCTGAGAGAATGAATGGATGGCCAGATGAATAAGTGGTAGATTTGATTCAACTTCGGATAATTGCTGACTTCACCATTAGAGAGAAATTAGATTACTTCCTTATGGTCAAAGATGTCAAATGAGGATCAGTGGGCAGAAGCTTTCCAGAAAATAGACTACATATGTCCAAAGAGAAAATTGATAGCCCTCAGAGGTAGGGAGTTCCTCATCTACTGGTGGTTAGAAGACTATTATGGTAGATGGATAGGATAGGCACCATTAAAAGGGTAGTTGCTAGATGATTTTAAAGGTACACTCCAACTCTGAGTTTCTAAGGTTATTATTACTGTGCTATTTTAATGAATTCTACAGTTCTCCTTATTCAGGTATATTGGGTTCTTCCCTAGACTTAGTAAATCAGAACAACTAAAATCCTAGGAATTCTGTATGCTTGTCAGATATAAAAGACAACAATAAATTCATATCAGGCTTGGATCTCAGGTATTCTGTTTGTAAATGACTCTCAAAGGTTTGCTCTTGAATTAATCCCTGCCTCAAATAGTGTGGCTTTAATGCCATCTAGAAGTAATTTTTATAGAAGAGAACTCTTATCTGGCATGGTCAGTTCATGGAAAATATTGGCCCAAACCAAGAATCATAGAAAGTCATACTTGTATCCCTTAACTTTTTCATTTAAAGAAAGTTAAATGCAGTGACATTTGTTTCATGATGTGGGAATGAAGCCTCTTCTTGAATTGTGGATCTGTTGGAATCCTATAGATCTTCCCAACATAATCTGCTTCCATAGTACATCATCTCTGGTTTCCCTTTTGTATTTTTAAAGTAGGCCAATGACTCTTGCAGATTTCACCACAGAATCTTTCTTGTCATTCTTTTGGAATGCCTTGTTCGCACCTTTTTTATTTTTACTTTGAAATGATTTTAACTTTACAGAAAAGTTGCAAAGATGTTAAAGACAGTCTCTTCATTGTTAACACTTACACTGCTGTGACATGTTTGCTAAAAACTAAAAAACTGGCCTTGATGCATTTCTATTAATTAAACTCTGGTTTTTACATGGGTTTCCTGGTTTTTCCATTCACCTTCTCTTTAGTTCCCAGAATCCAGTCCTGAGTACCATGTTGCACTTGGTTGCCACATCTCCCCAGTCTCCATTGATTTCCTACATCTATACTTAACAGGATTATTTTAAATTTTTATTTAAACATATAGAAGTAATACTTTTTCCCACTCATATATTTATAGTTTACCTTCAAGCAATTAAGTTATGTAAATTCAGTAAAAAGAACAAATAACATAGGTTCACAGATTACACAACTGCTCTTAATAATGATTTTAATCAAAGGTTGGAAGAAATATACAAGGGAACCAGAGAGCAACCCATAAGCTACAAGCTTTTAGCATGTTGTGTAAATAGGGGAGGAAGAATAGAAAGGTTTAATTTGGCGAGTTCACTAATGCAGTGTCTTTTACACTTCCTTTTTATTCAAGAAAAGGAAAAGATCTTCACATGATTAGAGTGGTGATTCTTTACTGGTGGGTAGAACTTCATCCTTTGATGTGAATAAGGCAGGCATATGTAGCTGGGAACACTGAGACTCCAAGACAGGAAGGAGTATGGCCCAGCTGGACTTTGGACATGGGTCTTGATTGCCAGACCAATGGTCAAACTGTGATACTGTAGACTTGTATCAAGTCAAAACATTTTCTTCACAAAAATAGACTTGTGAGTAGATTTGAATATATAAGAATACTGTTTTTGCCCAAGTAAATTGTATATCTTGGTCTCTATGGATGATTCATGGTTCACAAGTGGATTCTTTTTGTGTCAGATATGCAGCTGAATGAAGTTAAAAGGAGACCTCTTTAGTCCTGAAAAGGGCATGGGAGTTTAGGCCCATATACTTATCTCTCCCAGATTTCCTTGCCTCAGCCTGGCCTTTAGGTAGACAGAGACCAAGGACTGCTATTCTACCTTTTAGGTTCTCGTGGGAAGATGGAAAACCTGCCTGTGAACCAGAAGCCCTGGCTCAGGCCTCTGCTGCGCCTCTTACTAAGCTAACCTCCTGCTAGAGCTGCTGCTCCCCTATTTAAAATGAAGGAATCCCTGGAATGGCACTTAGTGACATTTCGCTCATGTTTGCCTAGTTCCTTACAGTTCATAAAGCACTTTCCTAGGTATCCTACATTTTTTTTCTTAAACTCTCCTGGAGATGGTGAAAATAGAAGGCAGGATAGCACAGCATATGTTCGGACTTACCTCAGCTACTCATGATCAACATAGCTTTCTTCATATTCACTCTAAAGGAGGGACAATAGCAGGACTAAGGTCATAGGGTTCTTCTGAGAAGTAGAATCAAAAAATACACAAAGCTGGCTAAGTTCTTAGACACTTTTGGCCATTTATGGATGATTTGCTTTTAACCACAGAGGTTGAGAACTTAGAATCGTTTTGAAGGAATTATTGAACAGAGATAAATGGCAGCATGTCCGAGTCAGAGAAGATGACTGGGCACCACTGGGCCACTGACTTTCCCTATGCCATAAGATACAGAAAGAGGAAACACCAAGGAAAATGTGTAATGTCTGATGTACTAAGCCTGCTCATTTGGGTTTTTAACTGGCTTTTCTGGGCCATTTTGGTGCTTGATAAATATATATATATATATATATATATATATATATATATATATATATATATATATATCAAGTCTCCATGTATAAAAAACATCTACAGTATAGCAGGAGGACCTTGTTTGACCTCAATCAGTTCATTATTACAGCAAATACTTATTGTAAACACTGAGTTAACTGCTAATTTTAAATAAACTCACTGAAACATCAAGTCATTTATAAACACATTTTAAGAGCTTCTATTACCCCCCAATTTCTACAGGAGAAATTTATTACTTTACTGATCTCTCTTCTGCTAGGAACAGCAATCACACTATCCCTAAGAACTGTGATTAAACTTGCTGATCTGATAGTGGTGAAAAGGTAGAGTTTGCCCTGCAGCTGTTCTGCAAAACCCTTCCACATCATGATTTTATAAAGAGGATCAATAAACATTTGCTGCCTCCAATTATAAATTATAAATACCTAATTATATTTGTTTTTATTTTTGTTTTTGTTTTATGATACAGAGTCTCACTATGTAGCCTAGGCTGGCCTGGAACTTGCTGTGTAAACCAGGCTGGCCTCAAACTCATATTGATCTTCCTACTTCAGCCTCCTGAGTGCTGGGATTACAGGCTTGCACCACCATGCCCATCTCTAATTATATTTTTCAACTCAGAACATACTTCCCCTGATCCTGTCCTTTAACCCAAAATGGAATGTTTTAAGCTAAGGCTAAGTTTTTAAACTGGTCTGTCCATTTTATGTATCATTTTTCATCTTTAGAGTCATATAATTAACTGTGAATCAATCAATGGCATGCCCATCAATGAAATGGGGCAAAAATAATGAGGCAGCTAATCCACCAAGAGTAAGTAAATGACTCAGCAAACCTATCACAAGTACCTGACTCATCTTGAAAGCAGAGACAAAGTCTGGGGCTCCCCAGGCCAGCCGGCGATAGACTAGATGGGCCTCCCTGGCTTTTCACTTTTATCACTTCATGTCATTAACATTAGGGCTGAAGATGTTAGAGAATTTATCAGGCATTTGAGAATCTTTCATACCTTGCCTCCCTTGAGGACACTGTTGGGCCTCATTTCAGCTGTCTTGTTCTTCCCAACATCAGTCCTGCCCAGCCTTCCCCCTTTCCTCTGACAGTCCCTCATCCTTCCTAACACTTACACCAGGCACGCCACAAGTCGTGTGTAATAGCCTCCTGTGACAGACTTCACCAACTCTTCTTCTCTAGCAGACAGGCCCTGGGATGCAGATTACTAGGAGCAGGCAGACCAGTAACTCTCCTTGTGCCATAACTCAAGAGCAAGGTAGGATCCATGACAGCTTTACAGGAGAGCGTGCCTTTAAGCAGCTGAGGTCAGTGTCTGAAGGCTTCCCGTTAGTACCACTGACAGCGGCCAACAAGAGAGACTATTGGCCACTTTGTTACCCGCTTTAAACTATTTCTGATCTTCAACTTCATTTTCAAACACATCCTGAGAAATCCTGACTCTCAGCAGAGTAACCACGCAGCCCTCTTTATATGAAGCCTTGTTTATAGACCACAATTCTCCCGACAGATTTACAAGTGTCTGTGGAGTTTTAAAAGATGATTGCTCAACAGGCATTAAGTGAGACACATACGACTATGTAAATATTTTAGCTGGAGTAGGGGATTTTTTTTTTAATATCTGAGCCAAAGATTGCATTAAATCTGAAGACAGTGGCAAACTGATTAGCAGAAGTTGCCAGCTTAGTGCTTTGCCAGTGATTCTGGTAGCCAAGACTAGATACCAGAATCCATCCACCAGTTTAGGTTGTATGTTTTTAAAACAGCTTTCTTTCCATCCTTTTTTCTTTCTGTCTTTCTTTCTTATTTCTCCTTCTGCCTTCCCGTCTTTTCTCCTTTATTGCTTTATGGTTTGTTTAGATGTAAACACTTTCCAGAGTAGAAAATGACAGTTAATGTGACTAACCAGGAAGGGATGAAATGGGGACATGGGTCCAGAGGTCAGAGAAAGTGTGGAAGGCTTGCAGCTGTCCCTGCTAAGCAATGTGGAAACAGGTTGCATTTTGCTAAGAAGCCTGTGTATCTTAATCACCAGCCTCTTTGTAGCCAGCTGTTGCACTGCTGGAAGGGAAACTGTCCTAAGATTAGCACTATTCCCACTTCCCTCTTTCTGATTTCCTTAAATTCTAAACAGGGAAACCTGTTGCCTTCAATATTTGTATGTGTGACAGATTCTATCGTTTAATTCTAGTAAAAGTTGCCACAAAATAAGCTTTTTGACTCAAGAGAAAGTGTTGACTATTTAAGAATTCTCATAGGAAATCTATTTTCCTACACTGAGCCATGAGAAAGATGCGTTCCTCTATCTGGAGTAGAATTTCTGTGGGAGTGAGGCATTCTACTCAGCACAGCTTTGCTCTGCCTTCACCAATTCCATCAGCAGCCTTGTAGTTTTTTACCCATTGACTCTCACTAACAACGTGTATTTCTTTTTCCAGTACTTGGGGCTGAACTTAGGGCCTCATGCATATGTTGCAAGCACTCTGTAACTGGGCTGCAACCTTAGCCCTTTTTTTATTTTTATCTTGAGACAAGGTCTCGCTAAATTATGGTGGCTGCCTCTGGCCTCAAACTTGAGATCCTCCTGCCTCTGCCTTCTGAGTTGCTGGGATTATTGGCCTGAGCCATCACTCTGGCTTAATATATGTGTGCTTCTTGAAGTAGTACTTTGTGGATGGCCCAAGGGTATAATCAGCAGGAGAACACTTGCCTACTGGTACTCTGTAGAACTACCCAAAGCTACAGGTTCTTCCTCTTCTTCAGAAATGACTTGAATTATCATGTGTCCAGATCATTACCTCATATTATTAATTAGCAAGTCTGAGCATCTTAAACTTGTGTGTGCTTTTGGTTATAAAAATTGATACTTCAGAAATCTGAGTGTTGGACATAAATTTGCCTATCAATAGGTAGCTCTGCTGGTATTGATAATTATGTACTTTAAATTAAATGTGACCCGTTAGGACCTTTCAAAAAACACTGCTTTCATGGACAGACCTCAAACCTAGTCTTAGACCATTTTATAGTCATTATTTATGCTAACTTTTGTATATTACCAGTTATCATCCCTGCTTGAAAAAGCTTTTTCTTGCTTTTGTCCATTCTAGAGAGTGATCACTTCAAGTGCAATGCCCACAACCCACATACTCCAGTGGCAGGCACAGTTCTAGCTTGTAGGACCTGTCCACCTCTGCAATGAGGTATGGAGGACATGGCTTTATTTTGAAATATTTCCCCTTCACCTCTCCCATGGTCATATAACCCTTGGTTTCACCAAAAGCAGTTTGGTCACTATAGAGAACACTGAACCCCACCCACCCACCCCATGCCCATTGTACTCACAATTCCACTTCTTGTGTCCTAAAGAAGTAATCCTAAACTCAGAATTTATGCTGAAGCATTAGTGAATTCTTTGTGTTAATGTCTTCTCTTTCAGGTTATAGGTATATACATTTCTAAAAAGATCTTTGGAATTATTGTCCTTAAAAAAGATCTTTAGACTTATTGTCTTTAGTTCAAAGGAAGGTTTCAAAGGGCAGTGATGTTCACGAGGACCAATGCAAGTAATATTTTTGAATAAATGGCAGGATCACTTAACATCCTATAAATCAAATCATGCCCAATCCATTTATACTTAGGCCTAGTCATGGGTAGGTGATTAATGAATATTTTTCATGCTAATGTCTCACAGACCAGAGCTGTGTCCATAAGCACATAATCATCACAGTGGAAATTCTGACTCAGCTGCAGTGTTTGATAGGAGGGGTCCTATGAATAGTGCTTTAGACAATAACGTGCAAACGCTGTAGCTGGTGACCCAGCTTTGCAAGTCTTTCCAAAAGTCCTAAAGCATGCTGACATGTCCTCACCTAGCCCTGTCATTTCTGCTTAAATTTTTTCATGGAGAATACTCACAATCATGGGACATTAAGGTGCAGTCTTCCTCAGTGGAGTGAATCAGAATCACGGGATTCCCCTAGGCTCGAGCTTCCTGGTAGGTTTATTTTTACACAACATTCTCTGGGGAAAAGGCACCCACTCTCTAGAGGCTCTGCCTCTTCTGTGCTTCCTCAGAGTAGCCACTGGCAATATCTTCTTGTACAGAATAATTTTTGTGAGATGAAAGTCTTAGGACTTTTTTCTTTGAAGGAATAAAAGAAGACTCTTTCTAAGGAGTCCTACTGCATAAAGAAAAAAAAAAGTCTGCATCTAAAACATCCCAGGCAGATAACAGGTTCCATTTTAAAGTCACCAAGAAAACAACCCCTTCCTGGCCTTTTTCAATCTTTAGCACTTGACAGGGAGGCCTGGAGCTGTCTTTAGGCATAAATCCAACTACCTTCTCATTTAGCTGTTCTTTCTCCAGCTTAACCTCTTAAACACCTGGCTACATGGTCTTTCTCCAGTTAGTTCACCCCTCTCCAACTTCTTCCACCTCCCTGGAATTGCTTTTGAGATCACTGGTGACCTCCATGTCGCTACAGTCAGTGGTCACTTGTTTACTCTGTCTTGCTTGACTCTTAGCAGCATTGCACAGAGCTGATGGCTCTTTCTTTCTGGCCTTACTGTTTTCCTGTCATATCACGTAACTTCACATTCCCCCTTTTCTACTCCCCCTTTTCTAACAGCTCATTGTCCATCCCTGGCTGGTTTCTGCTCCACCACTTGCTTGCCCCAGGCTTTTCTTGTACCTCCTCTCTTCGCTGGGCTGTGTCCTTTCCAGAACAATTCATCCATTGCCGTGGCTTTATTATACCAGTTCTATGTCAATGACTCCCTGGCATGTATTTCTATCCCAGCCATGTGTCCTGAACTATAGGCTCTCTCTCTCTCTCTCTCTCTCTCTCTCTCTCTCTCTCTCTCTCTCTATATATATATATATATATATATATATATATATATATATATATATATATATAACAACTTGAATATCTAGCTAACATTTCAAACTTAGCATGTGCCAAATACATTCTTTTGTTCCCCCTCAAGCTGGCTCATACCTCCCTTCCTTCCTGTGATTAAATCTCTAGCCAAATATCTTTACAGTGAGACTTTTCCAGACAATGTTAAAGGAAATTGCAAGCCCCCAGTGTCTGTGTTACTTTCTGACCTCCTTTTATCTTTTTAGGGTGGGTCTGGTGCCTTTTCCCTTCTTACCTCCACATGTTACCTGGGAGACCTCTGGGGCCAGGCAGTTTCTCTCCCTCACAGACACACTTTCCTTGGAACTGAAATCTGAACACTCAATATTACTGAACCAAGAAGGGGAAGAAGTCCCTGAGGTCCAGACATATTCTACCACTTAACTTATCCAGGGACCATGTAGTCTCATCATCTTTTACTCTTAATCATAGTTTTTCCTCTCCTTAAACAGCTTCCTTCCTTCTTCATGCCCCTTGACCTTTCCAATTCAACTTATAAGTTATCATTTCTGGACATCCCTGACTACTACCCCCAGCCCAATGTGAACTGAAAGGCTCTACCCAGAGTTCCATGACTGCATGCTATAATATAATGTGTTGATTTCCTTGTTTCTTACTCTCACTAGACTGGGAAGACTTTTGGAGGAGAAATTTAGGTCCCATTAAACATTTGTCCCTTACATGTGGCACAGTAGCATATAGCAGATACTTAATATTTTAAACATATGAGTATTCGCGTAACCTATGTATCAAGGGAGAAAGACCTGGCAACCCACTCTCAAAAAACAATCAGCCATTGAAAACCCTATGAATAGCAGAGAAGCACTAACAATACTGTTTCACCTGTTGTGTATAGGGTCCATATGAGTTGGACACCAACTGGATGGCACCACCAACAACAACATGTATGTTCACAATAGAGCTAAGAACCACCTGTGTCCTGTGACTGAAGAGCAGCTTACTCCAACATCCCATGTCCATAAAAATAAGGCTATTGATTAGGTTTGAAAGAAAGGGCATGGGAGGATATGTGGGGGTACCTCTGCCTCCTTGTGTGGTGTCTTTGTTCTGCATTAGGTCCAAGCTCAGTGTGAAGTTCAGCCCGTCTTGTGTATTCACAGCCCACACCCACAGCAAGCAGTGTGAGTTCAGAGGGCTTTGCTAAAGCTGTGGGAAGGTCCTAGAGCCCAGCCTTTGTCAATTCAGTTATTCCTCTCTTTCTGCCTTCATCTCTCTATACATTGCTTCTTCTTAAAGAGATCCAAACCCTTCTGTCTCTATTATGACAGATAGCATCCCATTTCCCTAAAGCTAGAATATTAGATAACACCTGCCCAGGCTGTCATCTGGGGGAAGGTGGAATGCTTGATGCCAAGAATTTATCAAAGATTTTTATTTCCAATAATGACTATCCCCTCTCTATAAATTTTTAATCTAGAATTTAGAATTTTAAAAAAATTATATTGTTTATCTTGGCAAATAAATGCATGAACATGAGTGAATGGCATGGTATTCTGTCTCCTGCCCCTGCATCCATCTGCATTGTATTATACATACACTGGCTGGGCACAATAGCACATGCCTGTAATCACAGCCACATGGAAAGCTGAGGCAGAAGGATCATGAGTTCAAGGCCAGAAACAACCTGTACAACTTAGCTAGACCTTGTCTCAAAATAAAAAAATATAAAAAGGGGCTGGAGGTGCAGCTCAATGGTAGAGCCCTTGTCTGGTATGCACGAGGCACTGGGTTCAAACCTCTAGTACTGCAAAAAAATAAAGCATATACATATGTATATATACACAGATCTATTATTCCTGTATCTTTGTATGCACATACTAGAGCCAAATGCTATCAAGACTCGAACATCAGTAGTGCATGTATATAAGTTTCTCTCCCCTTTTCTAGTAGTTTATTTATTTATTAAATACTTATTGAACATCTTTTCTGGACTCGATCTTATAGCCAAGGTAGTGATAATTGTTGTTAGGTGCTGTCTAGTTGGATCTGACTCATAGTAACCCTAAGTATAACAGAACCAAACATTCCCCAACACCATACCATGTACATGATCTTTTTATGTTACAGCCATGTTTGTTCCTTTTGATCATAATACATCAACTAAAAGAGGTCCCAGGGGCTTTACTCCATTCTTGTCATTAAGGTTGACTCTACTTTGAGGAGGCAACTTTTCCTCAGTCATTTCTTGAATGCCTTCCAGCCTGAGGCACTCATTTTTCAGCACTATATTTGACAGTGCTTCTCTGCTATTCATAGTTTTCAATGGCTAATTGTTTTGGAAGTGGGCTGCCATGTACTTCTCCCTAGTCTGTCTTACTCTGGAACCTCAGCTGAAACATGTCTACCATGGGGGCCCATGCTGGTATCAGATACTGGTGACATAGCTTTCAGCATCACAGCAACACGCAAGCCCCTGTAGCATGGCAAGCTGACAGTCATGTGGGGGATAGTGATAATAATAATAAGCAAAAGATACAGTTTCTGCCAAACAAGGGAGATAAATCAAATAGTTGTGAAAATTACAGCATAATTATAAGGGGGAGTACACAGTGCTATGGCTTTGTGATAGAGGAGACCTCAAAAGTGTAGAATGAGGTGTCAAAATAAAATTTCAATGAAGAGACTTTGAACAGAGGCCAATGACTCACCTCTAGTCAGACCTTTATTACTAGGAGATATAGGAAACTGTTGGGGCAGAGAGATAGCCTCATGGCAGGGAGGAACCAAGCATGCCTGAGGAACCCAGAGAGGGCCAGTGTGGCAAGGAGAATGGGGTAGGGTGGGGGAGGCAGGGACGAGTCTTACAGCCTTATAGGTGGCTCAAGGGATTGAGTGATTTCCAAAGAGTAAGAGAACCCAATAGTGGATTTAGGCAGGGGACTGGCATAATCAGATATTATGAAGGTTACTTTGGCTTCAGGATAGAGGACAATTCAGGAGACAGAAGTGAACATGGAACATTGGAAGATCAAGCAGTCTGCTGGGGAGCAATGAATTGAAGAGTTCTTTAGGAGGGGAGACAGTGAGCTAGACAGGTTAGCTTGGGAGTCACATCCTAGAGTGGATCATTGAATGTTTACCTGGTTGAGACTGTGTAGAGATAGAGCTCACTTGAGAGTATGGGAAACCTTGCACTTAACCCCAACAGACATTCACATTTAATGAATCAGTCTAGGAGACTGGGGATGCAAAGGAGGCAGAGCCTTCAAAAAGGAGCCAAGCCTAGCATGGGGGACACATAAGCTGCCACAGGGGCAGGAGCATGTGGAATGGACTCTGGCTGGGCTCTTCACTAACAAGAGGTACAAAAAGACACTCAGCAAACAGTGGGTTAATTAGTGACTTCATGGTGTTCATTCAGGGTCATAATAGGACTGAAATAAATTTCAGTGGGCAAAGGAATAGGAAATGTAAAAATGATTATTGGCAAAATTTTAAAGATTGTTTGACTATGAAAGGGATCAGCCTATTTATATCATACTGATTTGTTTATTAAACACAAAAATATTAAGAATGTTAGTTATTCAAAGAATTCCTGAGGTGGTTGTTATTGTCTGGCTGTTCTTGGAAATGAAAAGAATACAGCCATGAACAATATGTTATCTAGCCAGGCTGCCAAGTATTTGAAAGTATAAAATGGATAAAGAATATTTCGGGTAGCATTTTACTGTTTAGTATATAAAATGCTTTTTCTTGTATATTTTAGTCCCTGAAGATTTTATGTATCACAAAACTCAGCATCAGAAAGGTATTAAGTAACTTTCCTAGCCAATAAAATGTATAGAAAAGTAAGAATAAATAAATGTATCTTTAGATTGAGTAGTTCAAAGAGGTAGTTTCTCTAATGTATGAGTTATTGATATGTATATATAAATATATCTATAAATATATTCACATATATAGCTATAGCTCACAGTTAAGAAGGTTCCAAAGCTGTTGTTTTATTGTTTTAATTTCCTTTTTCAGTTTTCTGAAGCAGGATCCCAGTATGTAGCTCAGGCTGGCCTCAAGCTCCAGATCCTCCTGCCTCAGGCTCCCAAGTGTTGGGATTACAAACACGTGCCACCGTGCCTGGCCTATTGTTTTAATGTTTAACATGTTAGCAAACTTTTCATTTAAATGTTTGTATTTCTCTTGTTAAGACCCATTTTATTAGGTCTTTTATTAGGTCTTTTATTTTTATTTTATTAGGTCTTTTATTTTGATAAAACTTATTGCAACCTTTCAAAAATAAATATTTGATTTGTCAAGTGTATGCATATCACAAATTTATTTCCCACTTCAGATCCATAGGTTAGAAAATATTATAACTGCTATAATGAAGATAGTTGTACCTAAGATTCTAAAAATTACCTTATAAAATAAAGAAGATATTCTTTCTTTAAATCTGGTTATCGTGGCACTTACTTATAATCCCAGCACTCAGGAGGCTGAGGCAGGAGGATCAACACAAGTTTGAGGCAAACTTGGTCTATATAGCAAGTACCTGGCCAGCCTGGAGCCATAGTGAGATCCTGCCTAAAACAAACAAACAAATAAACAAAAAACATATATTCTTCCTTTATCTGTTTGTTTTAGTTCCAGTTTAAATCTGACTTTTTAATTAACTTTTTTAACTTTATTGAGATAAAAAATCACATTCCACATAATTTATCCATTCATAGTGTACAATTCAATGACTTGCTGCCTTTACAGAGTTGTATAACCATAATCAATTTTAGAAAAATTTTATTACTCTAAAAAGAAATCTTAGAACCCTTAGCCAGCACCCCCAATCCTTCTTTCTCCCTCTTTTCTAGCCCTAGGAAATCACCAATCTACTTTGTCTCTGTAGAGTTGTCTATTTTGAACATTTCATTCAAGTTGAATCATAATATTTGGTCCTTCATGGTTGGCTTCTTTCACTTAGGATAATATTTTCAAGGTTTATCCATATTGTATGTATGAATACTTCATTCCTTTTTTGGCCAAATAATAAAGTATATAAAAGTACATTTAAGCTGCGTGCCGTGATACACATCTCCGATGCCAGGAACTTAGAGGCTGAGGCAGGAGGAGCATGAGCTTGAGGCCAGAAGCCATCTGCATGACATAGCAAGACCCTGTCTCCAAATAAAAAAGAAAAAATTTTAAGTGAGTACTAGGGAACAGCTCAGTGGTAGAGCACTTGTCTAGCATGCAGGAGGCCCTACAAAAAAAGAAAGGAAAGGAAAGGAAAGGAAAGGAAGGGAGAGAGAGAGAGAGAGAAGAAAGAGAGAGAGAAAAAGAAAAGGTTTATTTTCCACTCAGTTGGTGAATGGGTTATTCCCACTTTGTGGAATATGCAAAAGTTCTGTTCACTCAGCATAACGTTCTATTTAGCTTTTGAGGCATAGATACTATTTATGTAAAGACATGAAACAGTACTTGTAGGCATAAATCCATCTATCTACATTATTCTGAGGTAACATTCTGACCCAGGTACCATGTACCTAAAGCCTAATACCCAGTTGCCCTTTTGAGTTTTTTGACCTACCTAAATACAAATGCTTGTCTCTGCATGAATAGTTATTAGAAAGAATACATTTGGCATGATACCAGCTGAACCCCAAACCAATGTTAAAGAAAGAAACATCTTTGGGTGCGCAGAAGTTGTATACACCCAGGTCATCAATACTAGTTGTTTGACTTAAGCATGCAAGTGGGAGGCCCTGGGTTCAACCCCCAGTACCGCAAAAAAAAAAAAAAAAAAAAAAAAAAAAAAAAAAAAAAAAAAAAAAAAAAAAGAGGTTTAGGTAAGAGACACAAATCAGAGTGAGATTACGAAGGGCCTACAATGCTTGGCTAAGGAATTAATTATAAAGGAGTTCATTTAATAAATATATCAATAAATAACTCAAATAAATTTGAGTTATGGAGGGCTACTTGGCAGAAAATGGATCTAGCATCCCCTTCAGAATCTACAAAGGTTTTTCCTAAAGCGGATTTTCCCTTCGCCCCTGAACCCATACCTCGCCTGGGATTACTTACTGTGCCATATCTTTAAATGCCCTCAGTATGAGCATTGCAGCTCAAGAACATGAAATATATGCTTTTTATTTCAAAGTTCTGTCATTTGTTGACTTAAATCAACATAAAATCTCCCTTTCCATGACTTTTCTATGTGGCCATTTAAAAAAAAAGTATTTATCGAAGAAAACCACAAAATAGTACCTTCTCATTTATTCCAACTTTTAATAAGCAAATAAAAACATTTTTTATATTTTACTAATTTTAAATATGACTGAGGGCAAGACCAAGAAAAAATTGTGTAGATTATGCTACTATTGTGATTTTGACTTCTGAATTTGTTTTTAAAGTCTATTTTGATGAAAGTATATTTGGGCGCAGAAAGCTAAAATTGTGCTTCCTCTAATATTTCCCCTAGCCCTCGTACACTGATGTGTAAAAAGCACTAGGGAGAGAACTATACTTCCTGTCACTAAAAAGATGAGAATAGAGATGTGAATGTCAAAGGAAAGCAATAGCTCACGTGTTTGTATGCAGTTCATGTAACTGGAAACAGCAGTTACTGTGTGCCACACCCATCAAGAAGAATTAGTGACCTGCTCCCAGCAGAGTCTGCAGGCAGGGTTTTTAGTGTGTTTCACTGATGTATTCCTAATACCGAATCCATTGCATAGCACATTCTAGACATTCAACAGCTATTTGTCCAATTGATATATTTATTAAATGAACTCCTTTATAATTCCTTAGCCAAGCATTGTAGGCCCTTCGTAATCTCACTCTGATTTGTGTCTCTTACCTAAACCTCTTTTTTTTTTTTTTTTTTTTTGTGGTACTGGAGGTTGAACCCAGGGCCTCACACTTGCATGCTCTACAAGTGCTGGACCACTGATCTGCACCCTCAGTCCATTTTTTTACTTTTTTGAGACAGGTTCTTGCTAAATTACGCAGACTGCCTCTGGTCTCGAACTTGTGATCCTCCTGCCTCCACCTCCTGAGCCTCTGGGATCACAGGATCACAGGCACGTGTGCCCAGCTTTGCCTAAACCTCTTTGATATGATGCAACAATGTGCTGTAGGTAGAGAGTTGGCTATGGTGCTGCAGTAGGTCTCTGCACCGGCCTTCTCAGTGTGGAGCTGAGGAAAGGACAAGGATCTTGTAAAAGTGGAAGATGGTAGAACTGTCACAGAAACACAAAACAGTGAGCTAGGAATCCTGAATTAGGAATTAGGTAAGCAGAGAGGAGCAAGTATTCCAGATTAGTAAAGCAGAGAGCCTAGGTCAAAACACATTCTGACTTAGTGCAACCAACACTGTACACACTCAGAGAAAGTATTCTGACATTACTGAGTCCATATAACACACTATCTTTTCTTAGTAGTTTCCCACATACATTTGATCTGTTAAGATGATAAAATATGTATTGGATTTTAATTAATTATATCTGGGTCTTAGCTGGGCACACTGGTGCACACCTGTAATCCCAGTGACTGGGGAGGCAGAGGTAGGAGGATCACAGTCAAAGATAGTTTGTGTAACTTAGACCCTCTCTCAAGATAAAAAAATAATAATAAAGAGGTTGGGGGTACCCTCAGATTTAGGGCATTTGCAAAGTATGTGCAAGGCCCTGCGTTCAACTCCCCAGTACTCCACACACACAATATACATATGTTGTTATTGTTGTTGTTAGGTGCCATCAAGTTGTGTCCAACTCATAGTGACCCTCATAGGGTTTTCAATAGCCAATTTTTTCGAGATTGTTTTGGGAGTGGATTGCCACATCTTTCTCCTGTTTCTGCAGTGCTGGGAATAGAACTCATGGCTTCAGAGACTGTAGAGTGGCACCCTACCAACTGAGCTAAACTCCAGTATATATGAAAACTCTATGAGGGTCACTATGAGTCAGACGTGACTCAACGGCACCTAACAACAATATATATAATATATGTATGTATGTATGTACCTGGGGTCTGGCTGGGATTTGGCTCAGTTGGTAGAGCACTGTGCTGCAGTCTCTGAGGTCCCGGGTTCAATTCCCAGCACCGCAAAAAATGGGAGAAGGGCCTGGCAACCCACTCCCAAGGCAATCCCGAAACAGTCAGCCATAGAAAACCCTATGAGGGTCGCTATGAGTCGGATACCAACTCGACGGCAGCTAACAACAACAACAACATGTACCCTGGGTCTTGCTGCTATATCTTTCTAACCTACTCTTGCTTTTAAAGTGCTTCAGTAAACTTTATTCTTAGGGGTCAAAAATAAAAAATAGATAATCATCTATGTGACCTTAAAAACTTGATATCTGAACTTTTAAAACTTTCAAGATCATATCTTTCCTTCTACTGAAGAGACTCACAAGAGGTGAAGCTTTAAATGAGGATTCTGTCAATATAATTGACCTATTATTTCATTATGTATTTTTAATATTTGCTGTCTCACAATGATTATTAGTAGCTAACTTTAGAAACTAGTATCTTTTTAATAGTCAAAAATTTTATATAGAGAGAGAAAAAGAGGAAGACAAACTGGGGTGGCTTTGACTTGTCACATTGGAAATCCTGTCAGCATGTGTGAGAGGCAGCCTTGGTGGTCTGGCAGTATTGTGTAGGAGTCTCCTGGTTGGACAATGAATGGCATTCGTGGATTTGTCCATGACCTCTCTCCTTTATGCACTGCCAGTCTCCAGTGTTGTCACTAATTAGCCTTAGGTCTCCCATTTGTCTGCTAGAAAGCATCTTGGAGAAGCACCCTTAATAAATTGAAGTGGGTGAGCGGCTGGCTACCAGAACATGCAACTATGTGGGGACAGTGGGAGGGCAGCCCTCTCCTTTGATCCTGTGGAGAAATTTAATTCTAACAGGCCATGTGGGAGAACCAGGCTCTGGGGGTGCAGAGAGAACCGCTAAGCACAGCAGAGGAACTGCTGGCATTTGTACTGGTCTCAGTTCCTAATTTCAAAACCATGAGGCTCAGAAGCCTGGGGAAATGGTTTCACAATTTGCTTCATCTTTCTGCAGGAGTTTGCCTGCATTTTTCTGTGAATTCACACAATGGGTGGTGGAATTTCAGTAAAGGAATGAAAATCATTATCCCCACGTTCTAAACAGGAGATTTGCACAATGACGTATTTCCGTAAATATGGTACACAGCATCTGTAGCACATAATCCCCAGCCATGACTCTCTTGCTATTCTGCTCGTGACATTTTTCTCAACCATTTTAACTAAATCATAAAAATAACAAACAATATTTATGAGCCTGCTTGCTAGTGCCAGGCATTTTGTAAACCACATTACTTGCAGTATCTCATGTAATTCTTATGTCATGCCTTGTGGGTAGGAGTCCCCATTTTGCAGATGGAAAGCCACAGCTCACCTGAACCCAAGTAGGTCTTGATCCAAGCACAAATGTTTCACCACCCCGTGATATGACCTCATAAAAACTGAGCAGTTTGATGGGTACTCCATGGGCCCTGTGACCACATCCAGGACAAAGGGAAAGCTGCAATGTTCAATCCTTTAAATTCAGGCAAAAGTAGAAGTTTTGTTTTGGTATTGGTTAAAGAAGCTCTGTGTTAAGTTTTTCTTTGGCTAGGGACAAGTACCCTTGAAGGAATTATCATCATGGCTTCAATAATATCCTATTTCTAAATTGGATGGATGCCTTATTTTTATTCATAAAAATGTCTAAAAACAATTACTGGAATTATGAATGTAGTTGAGGGTTAAAGAATTTAAAGGATTATTATGAGAAATTCTAGCTTTCCTTTAAATATGGCAACGTGTGTTCTCAGAATCATAGCTAGATATGATGAAAAAAGTTTGTTATCCTGAAAGTTGATTGGGCAATGCTGTTTCTTTCAAAGTGTGTCTGATCAATGGTCTTTCCTACAACTGCCTGCCCAGAATAATCAGCTTGGCTATTATGCCTTATGGGATGAAGTAGTAGACTTCATTGGAGACTTTTAAATACACCAAGCCCTTTTCGAGTCTACAGCCATACCACCCTGGCATCTGATCCTGTCAGATCTCAGAAGCTAAGCAGAGTTAGGCCTGGTTAGTCCTTGGATGGGAGACCCCCTGGTAATACTGGGTGCTATGGACTTAGGAGAAGGACCAGGCATCTCACTCCCCAAAAAAACAATCAGCCAGTGAAAACCCTAAGAATAGCAGTGCAGGGCATGATACAGTATAGGGCAGTGTTTTGTTCTGTTGTACATAGGGTCACCATGAGTCGGACCTGACTCAACAACACCTAACAACATTAAGCGCTTTTGGAACAGCTTGGGACACTCTACTGTGCTAGAGGAGTGAAATAAGACAGGGAACCCTCGTCACACCTCTCCTGCGAGAGGGAGGAAGAAGGAGGCAAGCAAGTCACAGTACACCCCTGGAAAGCCCACTCTGTGTCAAGGCAGCAATGCTAATTTTCTTTAGTCTTCCCTACACTTAATAATGTAGTTGGGGGTGAGGAAATCTGATGCTCTGGCTAGATATGTGGAACTCTCTAAAGAATATTGACAATAAAAAAATGAAACCTGCATGATGAGTTTTTGAGGTTAAGATAGGCATATTAATAAGTATAATTAAAGGTAAATGTAAACTTTAGATAGGAGATATGAGGGATGCTTGGAACATGTGAATATATGGGCTGGAAAGAGCCTTATGGTGGTAGTGACATCACAGAGAAACTTTTTAGGATGAACAGGAAGGACTGTGTGAAAGTAGAGAACCACAGGAATGAAGACCTGATCCAGGAACGTTGTTGGTATAATTAGGAAATATTGAATAGTTCTGGTGTGGATGGTCAAACATACATGGGAAATTGAGCTGAAAATTGCTGTAGAAGGGCCTTAAATCACAGAACTGGTAGTTTGAATTTAATTGAATTCTCAATGAAAGCTCTTTAATAGTTTTCTTTCTGTCTTTTCCCCTTTGCTTTATAATTCATAGAGACCAAAGAAAACCTTAATAAGCATCAAAGTTACCTGTCTCTTCCTCCTCCTCAAAAAAAGGAAAGAAATAAACAAAGAAAAAGGACAGAAAGATAGTTTCCCTGCTTTTGGTCATCTCAGTAAAAATAGTGCTGCCAGCAACCCATTGCTCATCCTTTATTCTGCCCTATCACTTAACTGTGCATTATCTGCATCAGCAAGAACTATTTATTCCACCCTTAAAATATATGCCAGCTCTATCTCATGTTCCTCTCTCTCCTCTGACATCACTCAAGCTCAAAATATGGCTGTTCCAACAAGAATATAGTGGTAGGAAAAGCCAAAAGTCCATCTACTTAGAAATAGATAAAGGAAAATCTGATAATAGTGGAGGAGTTATAAAGTAGTTACTATAAAGAGGACAAAGGGCCCCAGTTGGAAGGCACTCAAAAGGCGACTGGGGAAGAGTTGCTTCTTCAAAGTAGAGTTGACCTTAATGGCAGGAATGGAGTAAAGCTCTAGGGACCTCTATTTGCTGATGTGGCATGACTCAAAATGAGAAGGAATAACTATAAGCATCCATTAATTATTGGAACTTTTAGTATGAGTCTAGGAAAATTAGAAATTGTCAAAATTGAAATGGAGTACATAAACATTGACATTCTAGGCATCAGTGAGCTAAAATGGACTGGCATGGGCCATTTTTAATCAGGTAATTATATGGTCTACTATGCTAGGAATGAAGATTAAAGAGAAATGGGATTGCATCCATTATCAAAAAAGACATCTCAAGATTTATCCTGAAGTACAATGCTGTCAGTGACAGAATAGTATCCATATGTCTACAAGGAAGGCCAGTTAATTGGCTATTATTTCAATTTATGCACCCACCACTAGGACCACAAGTGAAGACTTCCCACAAGTGAAGACTTCCCACAAGGGAAGATTTTTACTACCTTCTGTAATTGGAAATAGATTGAACATGCAGTCAGGATGTACTGGTAATTATTGATGACTGGAATGAAAAAGTTGGAAACAAAGAAGAAGACTCAGTAATTGGAAAATATGGCCTTAGTAACAGAAACGATAGTGGAGATCACGTGACAGGATTTGGTCAGACCAATGACCTTTTAATTGCAAATACATTTTTTCACCAACATAAGTGGCAACTATACACATGGAAATCACCAGATGGAACTTACAGGAATCATATTGACTACATTTGTGGAGAGAGGTGTTGGAAAATTTCAATATCAAGAGTCAGAACAAGACCAGGTCTGATTGTGGATCAGACCATCAACTGCGCATATGCAGGTTCAAACTGAAACTGAAGAAAATTAGAATAAGTGTACGAGAGCCAAACTATGACCTTGAGTATATCTCACCTGAGTTGAGACCCCCTCAAGAACAGGTTTGATGCATTAAACACTAATGATCAAAGACCAGACGAGTTGTGGCATAACATCAAATATATCATTCTTGAGGAAAGCAAAAGATTATTAAAAAGACAGAAAAAAAAAGAAAAGACCAAATTACATGTCAAAAGAGACTCTGAAACTTGCACTTGAATGTTGACCAGCTAAAGTAAAAGGAAGACATGATGAAATTAAAGAACTAAACAGAAGATTTTAGAAGGCAGCTTGAGGAGACAAAATCAAATATTATAATAACATATACAGAGAGCTGGAGATAGAAAGGCAAAAGGGAAGAACATGCTCAGTTTTTCTCAAGCTTAAAGAATTGAAGAAAAAAATTCAAGCCTAGAATGGTAATAGTGGGATTCAACAGGCAAAATATTAACAACACAGTAAACATCAAAAGAAGATGGAAGGGAAACACGGTCATGATACCAAAAAGAATTGGTGGATGACCTACCATTTCAAGAGGTTGCACATGATGAGGAACCAATGGTACTGAAGGATGACGTGGGAGCTGCCTTGAAGTAATTGGCAAAACAGAAGGCTCCAGGAATTGGTGGAATACCAATAGAGATGTTTCAACAAACAGAGGCAGCATTGGAGGTGCTAACTTGTTTATGCCAAGAGATTTGGAAAACAGCTACCTGACCAACTGACTGGAAGAGATCCATATTTGTACCTATTGCCAAGAAAGGGGATCCAACCAAATGCAGAAAATATCAAATTATATCACACATAAGTGATATCACACACAAGTAAAGTTTTGCTAAAGATCATTCAAAAGCAACTGAAGCAGTATATAGACAGGAAACTTCAGGAAAATCAAGCTGGATTTAGAAGAGGGCATGCAACCAGGGACATCATTATTGATTTCAGATGAATATTAGCTGAAAGTAGAGAATACCGGAAAGATGTCTGTCTATGTCTTATTGACTATGCAAAGGCAGTTGACTATGTGGGTCACAATAAATTATAGATAACATTGTGAAGAATGGGAATACCAGAGCACTTAATTCTATGTATGGGCCAGGAGGCAGTTGTTGGAGCAGACCAAGGAAACACTGCTTGGTTTAAAGTTGAGAAAGGTGTGTGTCAGGGCTGTATCCTTTCACTATACCTCTTCAATCTTTATGCTGAGCAAATAATCTGAGAAGCTGGACTTTATGAAAAAGAACATGGCATCTTGATTTGAGGAAGACTTGTTAACAATGTGCACTATGCAGATGACAAAACTCTGCTTGCTGAATGCTAGGAGGATAGGATTTCAAACATTTAGTGATGAAGATCAAAGAACATAGCCTTCAGTTGTTAGGATTGCACCTTAACATCAACAAAACAAAAATCCTTACAACTGGGTCAGTACACACCTTCATGATAAATGGAGAAAAGATTGAAGTTATCTAAGATTTTGCTTTACTTGGTTCTATAATCAACACCCATGGAATCAGCAGTCAAGAAATCAAAAGGCACATTATACTGGGAAAAGCTGTTGCAAAAGACCTCTTTACAAGTGCTAGAAAGTAAAGATGTCACATGGAAGACAAAGGTACCCTCTAAATCAGCTCTATTAAAAACTCTTAGAAAGTAACCTTTCAGCAGGGTGTGGTGGTACAAGGCTGCAATCCCAGCACTTGGGAGGCTAAGGCAAGAGGATAGATGTGAGTTCAAGGCTAGCCTGGTCAAGAGTCTGTCTAGAAAAGAAAAACAAAGAAGAGGAGACAAAAGAAAAGGAAGCAAAAATGTTAGCACACAGAGCTTGAGTTTAGGTACTCTGATATTGGGGATTTTTAAAATCTACCCCATAGCTAAGGTCCCTCATGTCCGCCTGAGAGATTGACCCCTAGTTGACCCCAGGGCCACATCTTACTCACTCAAACCTACCCTCCCATTGAGTGAGCAAAGATGGAGCCTGACCAGCCTGGCCTACCCCAACTACCTTAATCCTGATTGGTTATCCTTGGCATTTTCGTTAGATAACTGTCCCTACCTGGCAGGTATGTCAGTTTACCTGCTGTACCTGTCAGGTGTGTGCCCTGATTGGCTAATCCCAAGTCACGTGCCCTTCCGGGACCCTATATAAGCAGGGCTCCTGGACCCCCTTGACCCTACCACCATTCTCCGTCCCTCAACTGCTACCTGGACCCCATCACCTCAACTAGCGCTCCCTACTCCAGCGGACTCTTCAAGCAAGCTGATGTGATCAAGACCAGATGCCCCGAAGTGCCGAAGGCTACAATCAAGCCATGAAGAGCCTCCCAATTTCTCCCATCCTTGGGAAGGAGGGAGGCAGAGAAGGCGAGCTGCGAGAGTCAAGACCAACTGACCTCCAGCCCAGCGGAACACCGACTGCTGTAGCTGTGCCTTTAAGGCTGAGCTGTTCCAGCACTCAGCATGCAGCATGGAGCCAGCACTTACTTAGCACTTGCTTAGGGGTTGCTTGCTTGTTGCACCCCACTTGGGGAGCACCCAATAAACCTTCCTTTCCTGTTTTTCCTGTTGAAGGTCTCCCAAGGTCCTTCATTGGAGCCACCGGCCATAACACCAACCCAGTTCAGTGGGTCCCCGATACCCACGAGGTGTCTGGGCAAGGCTCTGACCTCTGCAGGCCTGAGCCGAACCCTGACACTCCGGTTCTGTGATCCCAGCATCCCTATCATGTAAGTGATCCCTGAATACTTCTGATAAGGCAAGTTATTCTGAACTTGACTCAGAAAATAACAAGATTCCCTTAAACTGTGCTTCTGTCTTTAGCACAGTCTTATAGATATTTAGGATGCTAACAGTCTGGTTACCAATATTGCAAATAAAATGTATCAGATAAGCTGGGTGTGGTGGCACACATCTGTGATCCCAGCACTGGGGAGGCTGAAGCAGGAGGATGGTAAATTCAAGGCCAGCCTGGGCTACATAGCAAGTACCTGGCCTGCCTGGTGAGCATAGCAAGATTCTGTCTCAAAAAACATAAAAAACAAACAAAACAAAACATAAAAGCATTGGCAGATAACTACTTACAGAGGACACTTGAGTGGCCTGCTCTGCATTTTCTTTGCTTCAGTGCTGACACATTTGTTATTCAGCCTGTAGTAAAAGTTCTGGGAGGCTTGTTCTGAAAACACCAAACTATTGGTTAGGACTTTCTCATTGTACATAAAGATTCCTTTCCCAACCTCCCTCTTCTAAAATGCCTTATCTTTGTCTTTGTAAATTTCTCCAAGATGTAGAGTACATGTTTCTCTATTTTTTGAGCCAAGTGGCATCATTTCTTGAGGGTCAAAATCCAAGGCTGCAATATGGTTTCTTAGACAAGGACCTATCAATAATTTCTGGCCATGGTCAACAGACAGCAACGATGACTGAGCTCTGGCTTTTGAAAAATAAGCCTTTCTTTCCCCGTTAAATTTCTACAACTCTCCTGGACACATAGAAACTTTGGAGAGGTGCCTTTTGCCTGTGTTATCTGCCTTTTGTGAGGGTAAACTCAGGGTTTTTGTGGTTTCCATGTAGCTAAATCAGAATAGCCCCATTTAAGGAAGTATGATTATCAAAAAAGCAATTTGGCTGGGTGTAGTGGCACACTCCTGAAATCCCAGTGGCTTGGGAGGTGGAGGCAGGAGGATCTCAAGTTTGAGACCAGAGGTAGTCGGCATAATTTAGTGAGACCCTGTCTCAAAAAAGTAAAAAAAAAAAAAAAATTTTAATGAGCTGAGGATGCTGCTCAGTGGCCCAGCACTTGCAAAGCATGCAAGTGTGAGGCCTTGGGTTCAAACCCCAGAAACACACACACACAAAAAAACAATTTGTTATAAATTCCAGATATTCCAACAAATCACAAATTATTTCATGTGTTAGTATTAAGTAGGAAGGGTCAATTTTAATAAGAAGGGTAGGTAAATGGGAAGTGTGAAAAGCAAACACAGTTCTTCCTTGTTGTTAGGTGCCATCTGGTCAGTGTTCGACTCATAGTGGTCCTATGTGCAGCAGGCAAAATAGTATTGTCATGCTTCTCTGCTATTCATAGGGTTTTCAGTGGCTGATTGTTTTTTGGGAGTGGGTTGCCGGCTTTTTTTCCCAAGCTTACAGTTTCCCATTCCCAGGCAGTCTCCCATCCAAGTACTAACCAGGACGGACCCTGCTTAGCTTCTGTGATCTGATGGAATTGGATGCCACGGTGGTATAGCTGCAGCCACATTTCTTCCTAACATGGGCCTAGCTCACCGGCTGGGATATGTGTCACCCAGAGGAATCTCTAACATAGTGATTCCAGGCAACTTGGATGCCTAGCAATTTCTGAAAAATCCTTTTCAATCTGTTTTTGGAGTATGAATCTGAAAAACCAAGGCCCTTAGTTCCCTAGCACTAGTCATTAAGTAATTTTTTGCTCTATTTTAGAAAGACCAAAAAGCAGAATACTTTACCTGTCCCAGGTCAGAGATTCTTCTAGATCATTGCAAGGAAAATTAAAGGTAGTACCTTTCGCTGATCCTAGAGAGATGTATAGGACAAGCTGATTGTTTTTCCCCCTGGAGTTTGGATAAATAGCGATTAACTTGGAATCTGCACAGTTGACACCCAAGTGCATACCACAGTGCCTGGCCAATAGCAGGAATTCAGCAAATCTGTGTTTGTGAGTAGGTCTAATTCTCTCCTTCTCTTTGCAGCAAGTGAGCAGCAGATGATGGTGGTATGCAAGGAGTCACCAAAAGAGTATCTCCAGCCTTTCAAGGACAAACTAGAGGAGTTCTTCCAGAAAGGTAGGAACCTCTGTCAGCGGCACATACATGATAATCTGAAACATCCCTCAGGCCATGACTTTCTCTGAGGCCCACTACCCCTTGCATCCTGGCTGGCAACCACAGGCAGCATCACTGATTCCATCTTCCTGTGGTGGTTACATCCTCAGTATCGATGGAATTGTGCTCTCACTTTTATGTTTCCTTTCAAATCCATTTTCATATCCTTGAAGGTTATTCATGGCTTTGTAAATTTTTTGAGGGTAAACCTATTTGTCTCTTCTTAGAGCTCGAGGGAATCCTCAGTGCATGCTGACTGACAGTGTACATGCAAGGCTTAGCCAGTCACACATCTCAGATTTGTGGTCAGCCTAGACAGGTGAATGGAGATGATTTTCCTGGTTTTGTGAGTACAGCCATTTGGGAACTTGTGTTGCATTTTTCCATTCCTTTTCCAAGAGGAAAATTTGTGCCCAGTGAATGTCACACATCCAGTCACTTGGCACCCTTTAGCCCTTTGGCATCAGCAGATAGAAGTGACATGCAGTAGACCCCATCCTCACTTAGAAATCTCAGTAGATCCTCTTCCTTCCTTCACAGTTTTGGCAGGATCGGGGAGGTTTTGTTGATCAGGGTTAGGGAATGTGAAAGTTTAATGTGTTTTATGTGCTTCCTACTATAATTTATCAATTCCTCTCAGGATCTGAAAGAAAAATAAGTGTGAGGTGTTTGGAGGGAAGCTTTTTCTTTACTAGAAAGCCAGAAGAAATGCATGTAGGAACTTTTGGAGATGTCTGTCTACGTGCTGTTTCTGTTATTGAATAAGGCCACATGATCCTACACCATCAACAAAAGACTATTTAAGCAGGGTGAATCCACAAAGTACAGCCAAACCACTTTGAGAGCTGGCAGGAAAATTCTCAGTCCATGAGTCAGAGAACTCTGTCCCAGCTGCTCTCATTGTATATAGATCATTGCTCCCTCCTCCATGATGAAGAGTTGTTTATGTTCAAGCAGGAGAAGTCAGAGTTAGCCATTAATGGACGTCATATATGATGGGAGTAATGCCATCAGGCTCAGTGCCATTTTGAAAGCAAGAAATGATACCAACAGTATGTGCGATGTGACTGTAATTAGGTAGGTTTTATATGTGGCTTATTAAAGTAAATGCTTTGCTTTATACCATGAAAATATAATCTAAATGGCCTGAAGAAAAGCATGAAATGCTTTCCTTTGCTAACCCCTAATTTGTATTTTGCCTGCAGCTGTAGCCCTGTGGCATCCGATCCCGTCAGATCTCGGAAGCTAAGCAGGGTCGGGCCTGGTTAGTACCTGGATGGGAGACCTCCTGGGAACACCGGAAGCTGTAGGCTTGGGAGAAGGACCTGGCAACCTGCTCCCGAAAATCAATCTGCCACTGAAAACCCTATGAACAACAGAGAAGCACTGACAATCGTGTTTCGCCTGTTGTACAGAGGGTCGCTATGAGTTGGATACTAACTCGACGGCACCTAACAACAACAACAACAATTTGTATTTTGACATATGTAGAATTAACTTGAAATGAGGCTCATATGAACTTGGATTCTATTTTTACTTTTAGTTGCTATTATTCCATATCTGGAAAATTTCACAATGTGTATATTGGGGTTTTGTCTGCCTGTGTGCTGTAATGATCTCAGAATTCTTCCTCTTCAAACCAGCTAGCATCTTAAAATACTTGTTGTTGTTGTTCTTAGGTGCCGTCGAGTTGGTATCAACTCAGAGCAACCCTCATAGGGTTTTCAATGGCTGTTTTGGGATTGCCTTGGGAGTGGATTGCCAGGCCCTTCTCCCATTTTTGCGGTGCTGGGAATTGAACTCAGGACCTCAGAGACCGCAGCGCTCTACCAACTGAGCTAAATCCTAGCCCCCCTTAAAATACTTAGATTGCGAATTTTCTTCTTTTGTTGAAAAGAGATAAATATGAATAGGTTAGAATGTTGAAAGTCTTCTTTGATACTTTGAAAAAGGACTTGGCATCTTCTAGGTTTCTCATGAAACTTATGGTCAGAGATGCAACAGAGCCCTAGAGCACTAGTTCTCCACCCTACCATACACTGGAATCTCTGGGGGGGAGATTTAAAAAAAAAATCTCAAGACTCAGAACAAACTGTAGATCCACTACAGTGGATCTAGGAGTGGAACCAGGCATCAGAATATTTTTACTCCCCAGGTGAAGCTAATACAGATCCCCAGTTGAAAATCACTGTGGCCCACATTGGTGCACTTTTTAATGTATATTCAAAGGTATATGTTCAGAGCCTGCTGTGTGTAAGGCACTTGGGAATACCAAGATGAATTATACTCAGTGATTCTGTCCCAACAACTGTCACATTAGGCAAAGATATACAAGTGTATCTTTAAGTGTAGCTACTAGAATATTTAAAATTCTACAGTTCAGAGGTATATGTCTAGGAGCTGGAGCTAAAATACATGACACCTAATAGCAATATAATATGGTTTAGGGGCTAGGGCTTTGCCAAGTTGCAGTATATACAAATAGATGATCTCTTGCTATTATTTAGAGTCTCAAATAGAAGTTGGTTTTTTATGTACATGTTTTACTGAATCATAGAAAATCTAAGATTCTCCACCTATCATAAATATGCATTATTCACCCTGAATAATCAAATATTTTTGTAATTGTTATATGATTAAATATAGCCATTCACCTAATTCTCCACTCATTGTAAGAAACCCCATTATCACATGTGCTACTAAGGATAAAAAGATTGCTGCCAATTAAGCCATCCCATGTAGATGATGAGATGTGCCCCAACATCAGAAATGCTAAAATGCAAAAATGCCATCAATTTTGGAGTTGTTGTTGTTGTTGTTGTTAGGTGCCGTCGAGTCGGTATCCGACTCATAGCGACCCTCTGTACAACAGGGGAAACACTATTGTCAGTGCTTCTCTGCTGTTCATAGGGTTTTCAATGGCAGATTGATTTTTGGGAGGGGGTTGCCAGGTCCTTCTCCCTATTGGAGTTGTTACAATACTATAATTAAGCATATAGGATTAGAGAGGAAGAATGCCCAACTTCCATCGTAAAGCCAGGGAAGGCTTTCAGTAAAGAAAATATTTTTGATGCTGAGCATGTTGGCACATACCAGTAATCCCAGTGACTCAGGAGGAGGAGGGATGAAGATCACAAGTTCGAGGCCAGAGGCAGCCTCTGTAATTTAGCAAGACCCTTCCTCAAAATAAAAATTAAAAAATAGGCTGAGGGTGCAGCTCAATGGTAGCGTACTTGCAAAGCAAGTGTGAGGCCCTGGGTTTAACCCCTCAGTATCACCAAAAAAAAAAAAAAAAAAAAAGAAGAAAGAAAGAAAGAAAGAAAGAAAGAAAGAAAGAAAATATTTTTGTTAAGCCTTGAGGAAATATCAAAGGTGCTGCTCCTAACTTTCACTGAGTGTTTCTATCTGTTAAGTCCTATGGGAGAGCAGATACACTTTTATTTAGTCCTCTGAAGTAAGTGTTACCATCATCACCCTGTTGTGCAGTTGAAGAAAGTGAAGATGAGGAATTCTCATAAGACAGGTTGGGTAGGGCATTCCAGGTGCAGGGAAACACCACAAATCTAGGAAGGACGAAAGGCATGCTCTGTTGGGGGAATGGCAGGAGACTTGGTGTGGCCAGATCACAGGGCTTATGGTGAAAACTCTAGACTTAAAAAGAAGTAGACAATCAAAATAGGACTTGCTAAAGAATCTGAAGTTTGTACTATAGGCAACAGATAATGTTGAAAACTATGGGGCACAGCAATGACAAGTATGTGTTGGACATGTTTGTTTTGTTTTGTTGGATGGGGTTTTTTGGGGGGGAGGTGAGGGCATCACTTTGCCTTTTGTTATTAAGAAATTTGTTGTAATTGTTGTTGTTGTTAGGTGCCACTGATGTTGTTGTTAGGTGCCATCCAGTCAGTATCCAACTCATAGCGACTCATAGTACAGCAGGTGAAACAGTATTGTCAGTGCTTCTCTGATATTCATAGGGTTTTCAATGGCCAATTGTTTCTTGAGAGTGGGTTGCCAGGTTCTTCTCCCAAGCCTACAGTACCTGGTATTCCCAGGTGGTCTCCCATCCAAGTACTAACCAGGCCCAACCCTGCTTAGCTTTGGAGATCTGACAAGATCAGACGCCACAGTGGTACAGCTGCAGGCTTGTTGTAATTAGCAGCAATAAAAAGAGAATTGGAAGAATAAGAGAGTAGCAAAGGGCTTGAGCCAAAGCAATGGTGGTAAAAACAAGAAAGGAAAAGACATGTTTGTCAATAGTAACAGGCTGTGTTAGGGAAACACAAGGAAAAGATAACACTCCCATTTTTGCTTTGATGGCTGCCAGGATATTGATAAGGAAGACTAGATTTGGGAGTAGAAGACAGGTAAACTTTGGACATGTTACTTTTGACGTACATGTGAGACACATGGGCCAAGATGTGGGACTCTTGGGAAAGAGCTGGATGAGATCTAAGAGGTGGCATCTTAAGTCATAGGAGTGAATGTGAGAGCCCAAAGAAAGGATGAAGAATGAGAAGGATTCTGGAGTATCAGAGATACTCCATAAGGTATCATTGTGCACAAGGTATATCTCTGTTCTTCTGTAGTGGAGTTTATACAGAGTATTTGGCAAGAAGGCTAGTTTTCTATAAGGGGTCTTCTCACTTATAAAGTCTTAAGCAATTGCATTCTTTATGCCTGGGAAGTCACATGCATTATGTCTCAGTTGATTCATGATTTGGGTTATTTTTACATAAGCTACAATTTAGCTTTACTAACAATCATGACAATCGAATTTTTCATTTGTAAATCATATCCTGTGGCCACACTCAAGTGGAGATGAAGTGTCTGCCCTTATTGTCTTTTATCATCCTCCCCTTCTCCAAACGCCCTTAAAAAGTGTTGACAAAACTATGGTACCTATTCTTAACTAATTCTCATTTCCTCAGCAGAATGAAAAGTAATCTTAATGGACCACTTTTCAAGGTTGGAATCTCTGCAGTATCTAAATTTTTTTCTTATGTGCTTTTTTTTTTCTTTCTCACAGTAGGCTCTCGTTGATTCCAATTTATAGCACCGTTCTGAGTAATCTTGTGCAAGCGTATTTTTTTCCCTTAGCTCATGCTTTCTCACCCTCAGATCAAACATGGTCATAATGATATCACCTTCAAAAATGTGATGCTCACATCAAAAGTTCCCATAAACATGGCAGGGATCCTGTAATTGAAAGAAGGAGCAGTGTAACTGGTTAGATCCCAGGATAGATCTTGTAGGTGGTCTCTTTATGTTGTTAAATTGGTCATTTGTATTTATAGCTTTGGCAGGGAGGGCTGGAACCTAAACTAGCTCTAATACCAGGACTCTCCCACACGTGACCTTATCTCATTTTTCCTTAATTCTGCCTGGTATCCATGAACGGTGCCAAATTCAAAGGGATCCAAATGAACCCTTCTGGTCCTATGTTCTCAAATTGTCCTCTAAGATTCTTGGACCAGCTGAGATAATAGATAATCTTCTTAATATCGAAGAACTGTTTTCTAGTTTTTTAAAAAAGATGAATTTACCAAATTAAAGCAAACCAAAATTAGTTACTCTGGCTTCCCATATTGAATGCAAAAGTAATTATGATATACAAATGGCTGAATGCTCCATGAGAGCTGGGACTATGTCTGTCTGG
The DNA here is from genome assembly GCA_007922755.1 of Pedetes capensis. Lineage (NCBI taxonomy): Eukaryota > Metazoa > Chordata > Mammalia > Rodentia > Pedetidae > Pedetes > Pedetes capensis. The sequence continues at coordinate 71,319 of VMDO01000789.1, read as the reverse complement.
ATCTATTCACTTTCTCTTACCAACACAATATAGGCTCAGCCTGGCCCATGATATATATTAACCATTATTGGTTGAATTAGTGAATAAACAGCATGAATTATATGAAGGACCTGGAGGCCATTTGTCTTTTTCTTTTGGGGTTTACTGTTTAAATCCTTATAGAATTAATAAATCATGCAAGAGTCTCGTAAGGAACATTCTTGGTCTATTATGCATGCCTATGACCAAATCTGTTACATATAAAATCATCTTTCTATGTTGAGCACAGGCATATAATCCATTCTAAATAAGGACTCATGTTGAATTATATTGACAAGGGCTGTAACTGAACCTCTAAACTGCAAGTAAGAGTAGATTATAGATGTTCTCCTCCTTTCAACCCTGAGACATGTAGAGGCAAAAGTATCTGAGTCACCACTATCTTTACTTTTTTATTTTTGCCTTAAAATATTATAATTTTTTTCCTTTATTAGTAAATGATGATGGGGTATAGAGTAATACAGCCTTGGCTTTTTCCATTATGGATCCTTTACATCATTTCTAGCAACACTTTCATCAGCCCACAAAGTTTATGGCGCCTTATGACTACTATGTAGTAAAACTCTGATGGTTATTTGAGTTATCTTCCCCTATTTTTCCAACATACTCATGAAGTTATGCTGTTTACATTGAGATTGACCTCTCTCCCTTTTTCCCTCCACATTGACCCTCCTCCCCATCCTGTCTTCTCCAATCTTCGCCTTCCTCTGCTAGTTCCCTCTCTCCTTTCTACTCCTTATATTGTCCCTTCTTCATTAAATTTAAATGTTGAGCCACCACTTTCAACCATTAAGGTTATAGAGAAAGGCCAATGATTTTGACAGTGTGACCTGTGAGAGGAAATAATTCTGCACATTCTTTACAGGGCTTATGAAAGGAAAAACTCTAGTGGGGGAATGTGGACTGCTGCATGGGCCAAAATGGGCCCTTGTCTGTCTCAGTCCTACTCAAGAAAGCCCCAGCAGAGACAGTTTCAAGTGTCATGAAGTGGCCAAAATTAAGATAATCTGTCTTGAGTTCGGGGGTCCTGCAGTAACAGAGCACTAATCCTTGGAAGGTGAAGAAAACTATTTTATCAGAGGCTTATTAAGTAGGCTCTTATCTGAAAGGGTTAGTTTGAATCTTTTTTTTTCCAGAAATTTCTTCACAGAGCTCATATCCTTACCCCCTAAGTAAAATTTTCTCTTCCAATCTTTCCACATCCCTCTTCCCCACTTGCCTTCTTCCTCCTCTTCCTCCTCCTCACCCACTTCCAACTACCTGCCTACAATCTTTAATTTACTCTTTTGGTTTTTCTGCCAGGCATCCTTTAGGCTTTTTCAGTAACTCCAATTCTCTTTTTCTTTCCCAATGAAAAGTTTTGCAGAAAGAAGAAAAATCTCTAATTCCTTATATGTGTGTATTATACTAATATATTTGAAAACATTGTATCACCCACCAAAAAAAAAAACTATAGATCAATCTCACTTCAGTTTTAAAATTCTAAAATAAAACAAAACAAAAAACTTATTAGCCTATTTCATGACTATTTATTCCCATAATATGAAGATGATGTAGTACTGGGAAGTCTTAGTATAACCCATCACTATGAATAGATCTAAGGAAAAAATTCATATGATCATTGCTTAGGATTAGCTGTTTTAAAACAAAAGCATTTGATAGAATTCAGCATCCATTTTTTGTTTTAAAAGTTGTAATAAGACATTAAGTAAAGTGTACTTCCTAAGTACAGTAAAAATGTGTCACATCTTCAGATTTGTAGCTTGAATCACACACAAAAGATCTCCTAGACATTGAACAATAAAGAGAAGGCACACAATAGGAACAGTGGCAGAAACTGCTCTTAAAAATGTCAAAAGATACCACCCTTAATATAAAAAAACTATAAAAGAAATCACATTGAAATTTCCTTTGCTATCAGTAAGAGTAACAAAATTACAAAAGTTTGATAACAAAATGTGTTGGCTATGCATTAGGATAAATGTCATTCTTTTCCATTGTTTATGAAAGTATAAACTGTACAGGCTTCCTAGAGTTCAATTTAGCAACATCTATTAAATTTAAAACTGCAGCCATAGCACCTTGGCATCTGATCCTGCCTGATCTCAGAAGCTAAGCAGGGTCAGGCCTGGTTAGTCCTTGGATGGGAGACTGCCTGGGAATACCAGGTGCTGCAGGATAGGGAGAAGGACTTGCCAACCCACTCCTAAAACAACATGCCATATGCTTTTCATTACTGTGGTAAGAACATTTAGCATGAGATACGCCCCTTAACAAATTCTTAAGTGAATAATACAGTATTGTTAACTATAAGCATACAACAGCATGTTGTCTGTATGTTTTAGGTGTTCTGAATGGAGACATCACTATGCTTGAAGTTAGAAGACTTTATTTTGAGCACTAGCTTTACCACATCTCTGAGGTTTATAAATTTCTCTAAGGCTTTTTTTCTTGTCTATAAAATGGGAATTTTATATTACTGCACAGTGTCATGAATATTAAACTGAGATGACATGCATGAACCCACCATATAAGCTATAAAGCATTAAACACAAGTGTTACATCTGGAGCATTGTTATTTTCCCACTGCCACCCTTTGTACAAAACACCAATTTTTTGACAATTTCCCTCGAGTTTTCCATTCAGTTAGGGAGTAGAAGGAGTGCTATTTGATTTAATAGTTGAAGCATAGGGCTTCATTTAAATTTCTCAGAAATCCTTTGAGACTCACTTTATAATTCTTAGCTTTGCAGACAAGGAAACCAAGTCTGAAGGTTTCAGTAACTCACTCAAGGTCACTAGGATCTCAACTCCAGTATTGTTCTCTGCTGTCCTAATAACTTTGAAAATCACACATTTTCCTTGTGTGCCAAAACTCTTGTGGGTAAAAGAATTAAGTATTTATATCTAGCCATCTAAGAAAGAAAAAAATCAAAATAGCAGACTTCCTATAACCTATGTTAGTAGCTTAACCTTGGCAACCCTTTTTGTGGAGTCTTAATACATACCTCCATTTGCCTTCCCAACAATAACAACAAAATCTCTATGGTAATTTGTTTAAAAAATGTGGTGACAAATGTTTGAGTATTTTATGGAATCAATATTGAAATCTGCATCTTGCATAATAGTTGTTTTCATGATAAATTATTTAAAATGATTATTGGCCCATCTGCTACTTCCTCTTTGGATTTTTAGCAACTTTGTTGTTGTTGTTGTAGTAGTTGTTGTTGTTGTTGTTAAATGCTCATAGTGACCCTCATAAGGTTTTCAATGGCTGATTATTTCAGGATTGTTTTCAGGAGTGGACTGACAGATCCTCACATTTTTGTGGTGCTAAGGATTGAACCCAGCAGAACAAGGCTCTACCAACTGAGCTAAACTTTAGCCCTTTAGCAACTATTGTTGTTAGGTGCTGTCTGATTTCTTACAGTTGTTATCACATGATTTCTTTTTGAACTATTCAGTTATTGTCTTTTTTATGATGGAAGAATTTTAAATCCTATATTGCCTTCTGTGAGTTATTTTGCAGAATACCTATCATACAATACGTAGTTTTGTAGATGATGTCCAACTCTAGAAAGGTCACTTTATTCTTTCAGATAATATGGATCTGTTTCTTCTGTGACCACATTTTGCTTTAAAAGAATTGCAGTAACACTAGTAGGAACCCAGGCCTAATGTATGATAAGCATTTAGCACAGAGCCTGGCACTACATATGTCAGCCACTGGTGCTATTACAGTCTTGTTTATTTTGTCACAGTCTTATTACATGGTCCAGAGAGTGGAACTCAGAAAGTCAATCACAGTTTCACTTACCCAGTGGTGCATAGAGCAGTGGTATCAACTTCAAATGGCAGTAATTGGTTACAGAAGATAGTCTTCGGTACTAGAAGGAAAGTCACATTTCTCCTGTTCATCTTCCCTAAGAGCAAGCCCAAAGTGCTGGGTATAGTTTGGATTTATTTAGGACTTGAAGCTTCCATTTTGTTATAATTTGTACATCATTATGAATATAACTAAAGTTAAGTAGAGTTGTTATTGTTGTTAGGTACCATCGAGTCAGTGTCTGACTCATAGCGACTGTATGTACAACAGACAAATCACTGTTGTCAGTGCTTCTCTGCTATTCATAGGGTTTTCATTGGCTGATTGTTTGGGGGAGCGGTTTACTGGGTCTTTCTCCCAAGCCTACAGCTTCTGGTGTTCCCAGACAGTCTCCTATCCAAGTACTAACCAGGTCCAACCCTGCTTAGCTTCCAAGATCTCATGGGATCCATAGCCACAGTGCTACAGCTGCAAGCAAATAGTTACCATGTTAAAAAGGCACCAGATATGCAAGAAGCTTTTCTACAGGATAGCATGTCTCACTATTAAAATATTTTATTTTAAAGTATAATTGTAATTACTAAAGTTATGTCTTAATGGTAGAAGAGATGTGCATGATTCCATTAAGGATCCCTCGCTGTATGGATCATGCAATATGGCTACCAGAATCCACAATATTACCATCTAGTGGCCACTTAACTGAACTGCAAACACATGACCGTTAGGAGCCACAGTACCATGTCCCAATGGCTAAAAGTGATAGGTGACAGTAGGTGCCACTAGAGTTAACAAATTTAATTGTCCTTGGTAATTATTAATAATTGCAACACTCAGAATCTGCTTTCTATCAGATTGAGAAAGTGAGAATTTGTTTTTCCTTTATTTATTTTTTTTTTTTGGGAAGCCAACTTTAAGTGGTTATAAACTAAGGTGAGACAATTTAATTATTTCATTCTTCAATTCTTTTACTAGTTTTTTGAATTGAGAAGAAATATACCTATCTTTACCAATTTTATATGTAAATTTTGATTTTCTTACAGCATTTTTCTGAAAATTAAAATTGTGTATTTGAGTAGATTAGAACTATTTTAAATAGGGATAAATCATGATTATCTTAATATAGGAAAGATACATTGTCAGCTCATGTCCTTTCATAAATTTAGCCAAGCCTGTGTGCATGGCTTTATGCACACAGTCCTTAGTAGCTCATCCTTACGCCATCTGAGAAACAGGCACCATGCCTTTGCTATGTACCACTTCCCCTCCCACCCTTACATCCACCAACTTGTTGACATTCAAATTATTCATTGAAATAACCAAACCATCTGTCTACTGAGCTCATCACACCATACCGTTTCCTTGCTGAAATAATGAAATGTGAGCAAGTAATTTTAATATAATAATTCTAGAGGAGTGTAATATATTAAAGTAGATAATATGGAAAGCTACTTAAAAAGCTACCTGAAATGGCCATTCTTCCCAGGAGAGCAGTGTTGTTGGGTGCCATTGAGTTGGTGTCCAACTCATAGCAACCCTGTGTACAACAGACAAAACACTATTGTTGTGCTTCTCTGCTGTCTATAGGGTTTTCAGTGGCCAATTGTTTCTTGGGAGTGAGTTGCCGGGTCCTTCTCCCAAGCCTACAGCACCTGGTATTCCCAGATGGTCTCCCATCCAAGTACTAACCAGGCCCTACCTTGGTTAGCTTCCCAGATCTGATAGGATTGGATGCCACAGTGGTATGGCTGCAGACAAGAGGACACTAGTCTTCCATTAATACCTTCCCTTTAGTTTCATTACTCTAGAATTGAACCTAATTGCTAACATAATATATGTGTGTGATCGCCTGCTTTCTTACGCTTAAGCTTCCTCTGGCATTTGTTCCTACTTTGTAGTCATGGCTGTGGCATTAGTTATGATTGGTCTGAGCTTCACATGGTGAAATAGGTTCCAGCATGTCAACAGCAATTAATGGAGCTAGATGGTCCTGGCTAACATTCAGCAGGTTGCTTTTGCATTTCTTTCTAATTGTTTTCTTGTTGTTTTCACTGTAGTCTCCTAGGAAACTATAGCAGAAAGAGGGCTGGCTTTAGAATTACACAAACCTGAGTTCAAATCCCTTTCTAGCTTTCTACTTTTGAAAACTTACTCCATCCAAAGAAGACAAGACAGTTCTCTCATTTCAAAGAGAGGTTGTAACAGCAACACCATGTAGTCACTGCAGCCATCAAATCAGCTAAAAAAAAAAAAAATCAACCACTTGGTATAGTATCTCCCATAGTTGGATGCATAAATATTTGTCCCCTGCCTTCTCATTACCCTCCTTTGTGTTCCTTTGTGCTGTGCTTATATTTCTCAGGCAAAGTCAGAATTTAGTTTCATCTAAGATATTTTATTGACCATGAGTCCTTCTTTTGCTGTACTAGCACAGATGAAGTTGTTTAATCCTTTCATTGAATGTCAGTGTAGGTCTTACTGTGTTCTGGGCACTGTGCTCTTTACTCCTGATACAATAACAACCAAGACGCCACATTTTTTGCCTGGTGGAAATTACATGTACCAATGGAGACTGTGATTATAGCCTGTTGGCGTTAGGTCCATGGTGTATATTCTGGTTATTTGTTGCTGTATTACCAATCAACTCAGAATTTAATACCTTAAAATGATTTATTACTCCTGCTCACAGATCTGTGGATTGACTAGACTCAGTTGGCCAGTTCTTACAGCAGGTCTCCTATGAGTATGGAGCCAGATGGTGCTAGAATTGGAATCTTCTTTTTTTATCCCCCCTTTTTATTGGAAATGTTTAATGTACAACTTAATGTGTTTCATTCTGACATGCATTTCATTGTGACATTTCCATATATTCGTTTCATTGTACATTGCACAGATAACTTCCCCCTTACCCTCTTGTGCACCTCCTCTCCCCACTCTGACCCCCCCCCACCAAAGGTCTCTCTTCTGCTTGCATGCCTTTTTGTGGGATTATTTTTCTATATACCCTTGCATCCCAATTATGATTTAGATCTGAACTTTTTTCTGTAGTGATCTATCTTTTTACATTGTCAGTTGTTGTTGTTGTTAAGTGCCGTTGAGTCGGTATCCAACTCATAGAGGCCCTCATAGGGTTTTCAATGGCTGACTGTTTCGGGATTGCCTTGGGAGTGGATTGCCAGGTCCTTCTCCCATTTTTGCGGTGCTGGCAATTGAACTCGGGACCTTAGAGACTGCAGTGCAGCGCTCTACCAACTGAGCTAAATCGCAGCCCCACATTGTCAGTAGCATTATATAAATAATCTAGCCCATTTGTATTACTACCATTCTTTGGTATTATTGGTATTATTATAATTATTTCCCCAGCCATTAAAGTTGGGCTGTTTACTTTGAGGTCACCCTCCCTCTCATTCCTCGCTCCTCCTTGTCCCTCCTCCCCCTCCTAAGTGATTTTTTCATCCACATGTCTGGATTCTGGACTAGGATAGATGGAATGATATAGGTGAGCTGGGCATTTCTGAGAAGCCATGTAACCATTCCACATGGTTTGGGTTTTTTCTTACACCATGGTGATCTCAGAATAACGGGCTTTTCCCAAAGTAAATGTCTTTTCCTTTTGGAAAAGGACACAGAAGATAACAAATCCTTTTAAACAATAGGGATAAGACATTGGATACTTTTTATTAAAGAAGTGATAAGCCAGCCCAGGTTTCAGGGAATGAAACAACAAGCTGTACTGCTCACAAAGCAAACAATAGGCAAGTTTAATGAGGAAAAGAGTTGATGGTGGTGTCTTGGTGGTAAGCTACTACAGTGTATAAGTGATTGTTCTTCAGATATCTGTCTCTTGATATCTGTACTCTTAACTAAGTAGGTTCTGACTTTTACTCAGTCCATCCAGATTTGCAAAGCTGACCATTGGTGCTTGCCCTAGGAAAATTAACCAATATTGTCTTTAAGAGATAAGTGTTGCTGTTGTTGTTAGGTGCCATCCAGTCGGTGTCTGACTCATAGCGACCCTATGTGCAACAGATGAAACATTATTGTCGGGGCTTCTCTGCTATTCATAGGATTTTCAATGGCTTTTTGGGGGGAATGGGTTGCCAGGTCCTTCTCCCAAGCCTACAGTACCTGGTGTTCCCAGGCAGTCTCCTATCCAAGTACTAACCAGGTCTTGCCCTGCTTAGCTTCTGAGATTTGATGGGATCAGATAGCACAGTTCTACAACTGCAGGCAAGAGACAAATAGCAAAGTGTGATTCTGATTGTCTGGTCCTTATATAACTTCTTCAGAACAAATGGTCTTTGCAAGGAACAAGACTTCATCCTCCTCCTCAGTCACTCTATGAAGAAAACCATTTCCCTGTTTCTACATGAGGGTTAGGGGGCTACACAGCATCATAAACACTCGTTTCACAAACCCAATGCCACAAAGTGACTCACATATTGCACTCCTATTTCACCATTAGCCAGAATATATTTCCAGGGATTCAATTTAAATCCCAATTGTTGAAATTTCTACTCCACTTCTGAGATACTCTCCTTGAAGTTTGGAGCCCCAAGAAATCAGTCCTCAAAGAGTCCGATACTTCCTGCATTTGACAGAATAAAGACTTCCTTCCCTGATTTTCCCAGGGACAAGTGGCCACAAACCTACTAATGTAAGCCTCTCCTACAACTGTTTAATATTATTCATATGGTTCAGTGCAGGAAGGAAGAAAGAGAGAGAAGGGAAAGGGAGGAGTGGAAGGAGAGGATGCAAGAAAGGAAGGAAGAAGAGAAGAGAGAGGAATAAAAGGAAGCAGACGCAGCAGTTACCTTTTCTAGCACAGATATAAGAGAGAAGAGAAAGTTTAAGATGCAAATTAATAAGTACTTCTCAATTAAGATCTGGATTTAACTATTTTTTATACCTTTCAAAAGCATCAATTATCAAAAGAAATTGACAGGATATTGGCCCTCATATTACTGGGCTTTAGGGAACAAAATTGTGAACTTTGGTTCAGTAAAATTGTCCACTCAAAAGCCCAGTATAAATTCTCATGCCTTTCTTGTTCATTCTTTGTGTCTGGTCCTTGAATGGCCAGATTTGTGATGTCTACTCTGACAGAGCTGATGACCAGGCTGAGCTCCATGCCATAAAATCAGAAATCAGCAGTTGATGGCATAATTTAGTTGAAATATAAATCATAGAGTTGAATTTTTTCCCCAAAGGGTAAAGAATGTTTAAAGACAGATTCATGAACCCTGTTTTCAGATGCAGCAGGAAATTGTGTTCATGTGGGATCAGAATGTGTCCTTTGTGCTTATATGAGTTCATTCTGTGAGTGTCATAGTTAACATCTATAAGCTGCAGAAAAACAGAAAATATTTCTGAGCAATTGCACTTGCATTCAAGCACTTTAAAATGCTTTCTGATTGGAATGGAGCCAATGGAATGTATAGAATGAGTTGAAGACCACTTCTAAAATCCACATTGAAAATATTTTTTCACTTATTAGTTTATGTACCAATTCCTGAAATAATAGATAAGAAACCAGAGTCTAGAATTTATATTAAACTTCATAAGTTTTGATTGCATGTTCCAGGTGTATCAATTTGAAACACCACCTGTCTTAATTTAAAATAATAAAATCATCCCTTGGAACTACAGGGCCTTTTCACCAGGGACGTGCTACACATACTCTGAGATTAAAATACCATATATATGTGTGTGTTTATATATATACACATATACACATATGTCTTCAAAATATTAAATGGACAACATCCAAGTGGCATTTAAGCAGGAACAAACTAGAAAAGTGGCCTTTATTGTTTCCCAAGACTGTGATAATCCAAACCAAAGATCAATGAGCTGTCAGGAAAAGGGGAGGGAGAAATTCCAAGCAAAAATATCTGAAGTAATAGCCAAAGTAGTGAAGAAAGCCACTGGCTGCATAAACTGTGATAAATGACAGTGATATGTTTGTTTTAAAATTTTGTGCCTACGTGTAAATCTCTCTTTAAGCAACAATTTTGTTTAATCCAAAACTTTTATGTTCTGTGATACTCCTGTCTCTGGATACTTTGTAAGGATTAGGGTTGGTGGGACAAGGAGTCATCTTTTCCTTCTTGCACCATTTAGGATTTAGCTGGTTATGTGCATATTCTCTTTCTAGTATCCCAGCTGTCCAAAATTACAGTCCTCTGTGTGACTGGAACATGCCCGTGTTTGCACTGTTTTTACACACTCCTCCTCCCTCTGGAAAAACTGTGCTAGGCATCTCAAGCATCCTTCTCCTAAGAGACTATAACCTCTTCCCCACTAGCAGCCATTGAGCTTTGGCACTCAATGAAATAATCAAGCCTCCAGGATCCCTGTACTTTGGCTGGGTGCAGAATCTTCCGTGATCTAAAATGCCTTTCACACAACCACCCTACTTTTGAAGGAAAGTACTTTCAGTCACTTGTACTCAGTGGTGTGCTGAGTTTAAAGGTTTCAATCATGCTGTTGTCATTGGTAATATCTTTAAGATATCAATACTAAATGATCCCACTGTTTTAGTAGTGATCAGGGGAAAACAGAGCTGCTGCCAGCTAACTATGCAAGGAATATCATGGCTTCTTCTTACAGTATGATCATCCTGGATCTGAGCTAGTCCTCAGCCCTCTTAATGAAAAAGGTGTGCTCTTTTTGCTTTCCTCTGCCCCCTCACCACCACTTGCTCCAGTGGAGGAATCTGAGCCACATGGACACTTATCAAGGGCCAGGACACAGCAGTTACAAGCAGGTGGGTGAGGAATGTGCTGGACAGGGACTGCTGAGTTTGCCCACAGACCTGAGGCTACTGCTTACTCGCTTCTGGATTCCAGGGCTGATGTCCTCGTCCCTGAGGGGAGTGAGTGATCACCTCTGGTTTCTTCAGCAGTAGTTGATCACACTTCTCATATGTGGTTCTTTGATAGCTCAGAGGGAAAAATGTGAAATTAGTTTTATTCCCTTCCCAATATAGATGTCCTTCCCCTTAACTACAGTCTGCAGTGGACCTACTATTAGTTCTGGGTAATTAGAACCAAATTATCAAGGGCCTATACTTTGGGTTGTTACTGCTTCCTTCTCCCTGACTGGATTGGCAGTAGAGGGAGAGTTACTTTTAAACCCAAACTCATTTTTAGGAATAATAGGTTCTTTTGAGGGGGATTTGTTTGTTTGTTTGTTTGTTTGAGACAGGTCTCACCACATAGCCTGGGCTGGCCTGGAATTCGCTGTGTAGCCCAGGCTGGCCTTGATCTCATGATCCTTCTGCCTCAACCTCCTGAGTGCTGGGATTATAGATACGTGCCACTATACCTGGCTAAGAGGTAGGTTCTTGAATGAATCCTCGCAGGCTGTTTCAGGGGCTGTGGTAAGTGGTAGCTATTATTGATTTCCACAGTCTGCTGTGGGCATCTCTGAGAAGTCTAGGTCTCTTGTCTCAAGAAACCTAACTTTCTACTATAGGCAAATAAAAAAAACTGTTAGAACTTTTCAGTCATCAATAGCTATAGGTATTTTCAGAGTGGCAACTCTTCACTTATAAAGTGCCCTGCTATAATTTGCCCTGCTCTGGAATCTGGAGGGCTTCAGCCCTTGTCCTCAGGTAGCTTACAGTCTAGTCTAGGAGACAAGAAGAAACTAAAATGTAAAGAGTTGCAGAGTGCAGCAGAGGCTGAGTGTCAAATGAAGTCTAGAAGGGCCAAGAAATTCACTTGAACAGCATCATCCTAGCCGCCAAAGATTGTAAGTAGCTCCATGTTGACACTCCCTCGTTGATTCTTTCATCTGAATATCTCAAAGTTTCCTGACCTCAGGGAGTGGAGGACCAGCTCTGTGCTCGAGGGGTGGAAGGGGAAATAGGATGCAGCAAGTGGTGAGGCTGCAGCTACTTGTGGGAATGCAGCTGCTTGAGCCAGTCTTTGCTCGGCTTGCTGGTCCACAGCTTTGATCTGGAGGTCCTTTCCCATGAGAGATCTTCCCGTTCCTCCCCTGTCACATAAGACCGCAGCCCCCCTCCACACACACGCAGTTTGGTCCAGTTTCAAGGGAAATGAGCTGTTTGTCCAGTCACCATCCCTGAGCTGTGTAAACAAGCAGATGGGCAATTAGTGGCTCTGTCAGGGCCTTGGACCGCCGTTCTGCTTGCACAAATGGAGAATCATCACTCATCTTTTGGACTATAGTCGTGCAAGCATGAGATAATGGGGCCTGTTCAGCTTTTGAGATTTCTCCATGCTGTTTAGATTTTAGTCTTCGCATCAAAATCCTGTTGTTCAAGCAGTTTTGGCAACAGCAGCCACAGCCACTCAGCTCACTTGGAAAAATAATAATTCAGATTCTGTTGCCTTGATTTTTTTTTCTCATTAAACCAAGTTTTAACAAACGGGAAATAGGACCAAAATAGAGATGTGGAGGTCATATCTTCCCTTCGTGAGCCCAATGCTGACAAGAGAGGTCATTCTGCTGAACACGGTTTGCACCCCCTACAGGGGCCAAGTATGCTGTGCCCACGCTGGCTGGAGGCTAAGGGATACTGAGCCTGCAGTCAGGGCACTTGTAACCCCATGGTTGTTGTGCTTTTTGTTTACTTGAGCATTTTGTCCAGGGCAGTGTGCTATTTTTCTCTTGGAATCAAAATGCCCAGTGGCTTTGTGGAGGGCTCTCTCCAACCTGCCGTGTATGCCTTCTTGAGGCACACAGAAATCAGACGCAGGTTCCTCTGAACCCAGGCTGCTCTGTATGCAAGCTGATACATTGTTTTCTTTGCCCTTTTTCCAGAGGTTGGCGTCTTCCCTCAGGTGTTCTCTCTCTCTTCTGCTTTTCACTGTTTCCTCTCTTCAGTTTTCCTTGCCTTCTTTCACGGTCTTCTGGTTTGACTCAGTTCCTCCACCTCTTCCAATCCCCACTTGTTTTTGGTTTCTTATGACTTGCTGTCCAGATGCTTTCTTACTCAGAGGTCCTTGTCTTGGCCCAAACTCATTCCAAACATTCTGATGCACCCCCACCCCCACCACCACCCCAGTGCTTTTCTCTTGGCTTTCATTTCTTCCCTAATCCCTCACCTCCACCTCCTAAAACGTTTGAAGTTCTTCAGACTGGGAGCTCCTCTGGGTGGTGCTGTATAGATGAGGCCAGAGCACTTGGCTTGGTGATCCCTGCGACATGAGAGCTGCAGACGTGCTCATCTTTTCCCTGGTTTGTCTTAGGACAGGCATCTGTTAGTGAGCAGGGAAGCGACAGAGAGTACATCCTGTTCTCTGTGACTGATCACAACTACTCCTTTTTAGTTGTTCATTTGACATATATAGATTATCTACTGTGTGCCAGATCCTCAGGAAAAAAATGGATTCTAGCCTCAGGGTCCATGTGTCTCTGACACGAAACTTTCAGCAGCATTTGAGATTGTTGACCAACCCATCCTTCGAAAACTCCTCCTCTTGGCTAGAAGCCATCACCCTGTTTGTCCTCCTCCCCATTATGCCTGTTCCCCAGGCCCCTGTGCTCCATGGATTCTTTATCTTTCTGATCACTAACCACAAGAGGACTTCCAAACACAGTCCAGAAAGTGCTGTTCTCTCCAGCTCCACTCACTTACCAAGTGATCCCGTCAGGGCCTTAAATACTGTATTAGTCAACTGAGTCACTGTAGCAGAGAAGCCAACTACAGCAAACTTACAGGGAAAGATCCTTATTGGGGGCTCACAGTTGGAAAATCAGTCTATAGTGGTAGTGGCAGCAGGCATGGCAGTGGCAGATTGCAGGGCCATGGCAGGTGGCCTTATGGCACTGTGGGGTAGGAGACAGAGAGCTTCCTGGAACTGAGGTCCCAGGTAAAAGCCTCACTCAGTGACTCATTCCTGCCAAGCTAGATCCTGCCTCCCAAGGTTCCTCTACCTCTTGGAACAGCACCACCAGCTGCGGACCCAACATTAAAGGATATGACCTTTGGAGGACAGTTTATATTCAAACCCTGGCAAATACCATCTTTATTTTGATGACTCTCAAATTTACATCTCTATCCCATACCTCTACTCTGAACCCTAGATTTATACATCCAACTGTCTGTTCAGCTCTTCACTTAGTATCAAATAAGTAACCCAAACCAAACTCCTGATTTCCCCACAGCACCCCATGGCCCTCACATAGCTGCTTTCCTCTAGTAAGCAGAACTGACATTCTTCAAGATGCTAAAGCCATAAGTGTTAGAATATCACACCCTTTCTTCTCTTTCCTTCCACAACCACTTCATTAGCAAATCCTGTTCCCTCTTCCTTCAAAACATGTGCAAAATCTGACAAGTCTCTGTTCCTGCCACCACATAGATTCAAGCCATCATCATTTCTCAATAGGAGTGTTGTTGTTGCCTCTATCTAGTCTTCCTGTTCTTCAGATTCTTTGAAATTCATGTCAGAAGCTGGGCACCATCGCACTTGCTTGTAATCCCAGCAACTCGGGATACTGAGGTAGGAAAGTATCAAGTTCAAGGCCAGAGACAGCCTATGTAACTTAGTGAGACCCTGTCCCAAAAATAAAAAATAAAAAATGGGTTGGGAGTGCAGCTCAATGGTGAAGTACTTGCCTAGCATGAAGCTCTGGGTTCAACCCTCAGTACAGCAAATAAGTTCATCCATTCGTATCAGATTGTCATTCATTTTCTTAAAACCCTCCAGCAATTCACCATTTCAATCATAAAATTCAGTCTTTTTCTTTTATTTACCTTTTTTATTAGTAATTTTTTAGTTTGCAAATTAATGAGTTTCATTATGACATTTCCATGCATGCATACCATTGTACATTGCTTATGTTTCACACACACCCCCATTACCCTCTCATAAGTCTTTATGAAACATGTAAGGCCCAATGCAATCTGACTCCCATGACCTCACCTGCCTTCAGTTTTTATCCACCCTTGCCCTGTTCTCTCTACTCCAACACCCCTAGCCTCCCTATTGCCCTTTGAATCTGGCCAGCATATTCTGCTGTAGGACCTCATGCTTCTTCTGCCCTCTTACCAGAATCTGCTTTTCCCAAATAACCACATGGCTTGCTTCCTCATTTCATTCTGGTGCCTGCTTAAACATCTCTTTGTCAAAGATACCACTTATCTTAATCTATTTGGCCTGCTATAGCAAAATATCTTAGGCTAGGTAATTTATAAGCCACCAAAACTTATTTCTCATAGTTCTGGAGGCCAGGAAGTTCAAGAAAAGATATCAGTAATCTCTGCTGAGGGCCCACTTCCTCAGAGACTGTACCTACTCATTGTATTCTCACATGGTGAAAATGGGCAGACAAGCTCCCTTAGACCCCTTCATAAGGGCACTAATGCCATTCATGAGAGTAGAGCCCCCATGACCTAATCACCTAAAAAGGTCCCACCTCGTACCATCACACTGGGAATTAGATCCCAACATATCAGTTTTGGGATAACACAAATGTTCACACTGTTGCAGCACCCTGTGTAAAATAACACATCTTCTGACTCTTTTACTCTTTTTTTCTCCTTTTTCTACTTTTATATATAGCCTCTTTTTTGCAGTACTGTTGGGGAGGGTTGAACCCAGATCCTCATACCTGCTAGGCAAGTACTCTACCACTGAGCTGAACCCACAGCCCCCTTTTAAAATTTATTTTACTTTGTTTTAAATTTTGAGACATCTTGCTAAATTTAGCACAGCCTGCCTCTGGAACTCATGGTCCTCTTGCTTCAGTCTCCCAAGTCACTGGGATTACAGGTGTGCACCATAGAGCCTGGATCATATAGCTTCTTAATACTTATTTCCATCTGAATTATCTTATATTTGTTTTATTGTTCCCTTTCTGCTCCCCCTATAAAATTATATTTCTTAGGAACAAAGATTCTGTTTTGCTGAAAATTGACAGTGACTTTAGATACTCTGTATATTTTACTTCATCAATGAACAAGGTGGTACCTCCAAGGAAGTACATACAAGGTACCTTGTGAGTCTGAGGAAAGGGAAATCAGGAAAGAAAGGGAATTGTGAGCGAAGGATTTATGTATGAGATGTGAAGACAGCTCCAAGGGACCAAAATGATTTCACAGAACAAATACAGAGGCTAGGAGAATCTCTCTCTCTCTCTCTCTCTCTCTCTCTCTCTCTCTCTCTCTTCCCCCCTCCCTCTGTGTGTGTGTGTGGGGGGTGTGGGTGGGTGGGTGGGTGTGGATGTGTGTGTGTAGAGAAAGAGAGAGAGAGAGAGAGAGAGGGAGATCTATAGAGCTGGGGTTTAACTCAGTTGGTAGAGTGCTGCTCTGCGTTCTCTGAGGCCCTGGGTTCAGATCCCCAGCACCACAAAAATGGGAGAAGGACCTGGCAGCCCACTCCTGGACAATCCTGAAACAATCAGCCATAGAAAACCCCTGTGAATTGCAGAGAAGCACTGACACAGTGGGGCTGGGATTTAGCTCAGTGGGTAGAGTGCTGCGCTGCAGTCTCTGAGGCCCCAAGTTCAATTCCCAGCACCGCAAAAATGGGAGAAGAGCCTGGCAATCCACTCCCAAGGCAGTCCTGAAGCACTCAGCCATTGAAAACCCTATGAGGGTCGCTATGAGTGGGATACCGACTCCACGGCACTTAACAACAACAACAACTGACACAGTACCGGGCATGGCACAGTGTCAGGGAGTGTTTTGTTCTGTTGTTCATAGGGTTGCTATGAGTTGGACCTGACTTGATGGCACCTAACAACAAGTAAAAGTGAAGGCAAAGAGCAATGTGAAGGACAGCACATGAAAAGCCCCTTTTTCCCTTATTTCCATGAGTTTGCAAGCTTCATTTTCTTCCTCCCCCCTTTGTACCAGATAGACATTTACCCCTGGAAAAACTCCTTGTCCATGCCCCAAGGTCATCTGAAGACCAAGGTCACACTTAACAAGGATGGATTATCAATTCAAAGGGGATCAAAATAGGATAGGATTCCCATGGAATTACTCACAACATCTATTTGAAAACAAACCCTTACAAACTGTGACATCATAGATATCACAGGCCGTGGTGAGAAAACTGCCAGGTTTTTTGAGGTTTCAACTTAGACCACACCAAAAAAAAAAAAAAAAAAAAAAAAGTATTTGCGATCTCCAAGTCTCTTTGGTTGGGAAATTGGGGTAGTAGGACATCTGATCAGGCTTTTTCACAGTATATCCAGTATTTTCTCCACTTCCAGTGGCAGAAACCTGGTTGGTAGTCTGAGCCAGGAAAAGAAAAATGATATTTCAGTTTGGAAAAGGAAAATAATTCTAAGTGTATTTTGAAGCCATGATTTGGGGGAAACAATAAATTAAAATAAGGAATGCCTTAACCTAACATCAGTTTTCATTTCATCTGAATGATTGGCTTTTCCTCACACATGAGCATCTGTGATTTTATAGTCAGGCCCAGGCACACAGCATGGGCAGGCAGGGTGGCATCCATGTACTCACCCTCTCCAGGAGTTCCTCGTGGACTTTCTAGTAGCCATATGCTTTTAGGAGGAAAGGGACTGGATTCCTTGGTGCTGATCTGCTTCCAAAAAAAAACTTATCCTAACTCAAATTCACAGACTCTAGGAAGATGATGCCTTCATCAGTGTAGGATACATCCGCTCTCCAGACAAGCTCCTTAAAAATACAACTGTTGTTCCAAAAGCCAGAATGCTCCTGCATGGCAGTTTTGTTATGACAAAATTTGAAAGGCTTGGGTGTTATAATGTTAGCAACTTGGGTGGTTTATTTATTTTTATTTATTTATTTTAACTTGAGTGGTTTAAATGAGCAAAAGCCTCAGACTTCTTTATGAAGTGGCTAGGAAATACCTATTTTAAAATTAACCAAGGGGATCAGTAGTGAGTCCCCTTTGAATAGTGATCTTGTTTTCAGGATCCGCAGTAATGAGAAAAAAGATGAAATTGCACTTGTTCAAACAAAGGTGCTCCCTTTTTTCAACAAGTGGCCGCGTGCCTATAATCCCAGTGGTGAACAGGAGGCAGGGGCAGGAGGATTGCAAGTTTGAGACTAGAGGCAGCTGGCGTAGTTTAGCGAGACCTTGTCTCAAAAAAAAAAAAAAAAAAAAAAAGTAAAAAAAAAGGTCTGGGGTTGCAGCTCAGCCGTCCAGCACTTGCAAAGCATGCAGGTGCCAGGCCCTGGGTTCAACCCCCAGTACCGCAAAAAAGGCGGGGGGGGCTCCCTAGGTTGCCTTCATCTGCTCACTTCTTGATGCTGATGCTGTTCCTTGATAAAAGATGCTGAAAATAATAATGGTGAGGATGAGAGAGGACTAGGAGGGAAATGAGTTTCAGGCACATGTAGGGGGAGAGAGGAACCTGGTGTATAGATCTTGGATAGTGACAGTTGGACTCCTTTGGGGAACTATTAATAGTCTTGATTTGGGGCTCTGACTTCTGTGTTTTTGTATCTTTTCTTCCTGCTTCCTTAGGCAGCTTAGAAAGAAAGGCAAAGGAGCAGCAGTAACACAGGATGCCAAAGATGTCTGTATATAATTATGCATAAGTAGGATATAAGGTCCTCCTTCCTCCATTTGCTACCGCCAAAACCCAAGGGAAACCAAGTTCTGTCCTCAAAGTCATGTGGAAGAAAGAGATGGATTAAAGTGAATTAGGCAGCTTTACCAGCTTGTTGGTCAAGGGACGAATCATCTTCAGCATTCAAGATCATGGTTCACATGATTTGACTATAATTTTTCTAAGTTTTCTGAAGAAGAAAAAAAGACCCTAAAAGTTTAGGAAGAAGGAGATCACCATTCAAGGGGTTAATTTGTTTTTCACCAAAATAGGGCAAAACAGACATGCGAGGGTCTGGGCTTAACTAGCCAGAGTTGGTGAAAGCAAATAAAACTAGGTGTGCAATAAATGCCAGGAGGTACTGAGAGCCAGAGAAAAATGGGAAGGGTCCAGATGGAGATTATAAAGGGCTGTTGCTCTCAAGATTCAGCTGTAGCATGAGAAGAGACTGCATTTAAGTATGAAACCTAGGCTTACGAAGGAGCCAAAGAAAATGAGAATTTAGTAAGAAAATTCATATGTAAGTGAAGATGCCTGCATTCCTTTTCCCTCTGTATGCCAGAGATTGAACTGGAGGACTTTGGTATGTTTACGGCCTTAGATTATTTACCAAGAGGTTAAAAAACATTTGACTTATGCAGTACCCAGAGAAGTATGAAAATACCACTTTCCACTAATTTCCATAAAGAAAGCTTCTGGAGATCTGCAGAAAAAGGCTGCTCAGATATCTCATAGGGTTTTGGAGCAATGTTGAGAGTTGTTAGCCTTTTAACTTAGCTGTCATTGTACAGTGAAGTGCATTACACTTTAGGGCCAATGATGTGGGTGGCATGCTGTTCCTGGGACATTGCTCCATCTCATCAAGGGGCTAATTTCAGGGCATGCTGGATGGCCTGAGTCAGCAGGGGATCAACTCCCCTGCCCCTGATTTTTAGGATTCTTTTGGTGCTAACTGACTTTCTGTGGGTCTTCAGTTTAGGATGCTTCCTACTTCTCCAGACAAGTTCCTTGCAAAACAACTCTTGTTTCCAAAGACATTCCCATAACCCAACCCTTTCCTCCCCATCAGTTACACTAATTGATGACCTTAGCTATTTTCCCCTCATATGTCTTATCCTTACAGACTAGGATTGCTCTAGAAATGGCAGCAGCCATTTGAGGGATGACATCCTAAAAATATGTTCATTAGAGAGAAGCAGTTAGGAAGCTGGCATCCAGTGGACATTCAAGAAAATGATGGTGGTGGGGACTAGGGAGGAGAGAAGAGGGGAGAAGAAGAGGGAGAAGGGAAGGATTATAAAGTGAGGAAGGGAAGGGAAGGTTTTGGAGGAGGGGCAGAATATGAACAATAATCTTGTTTTTCTCTCATTGACAAAACTAAGAGGGATGTTTGCCTGCCCTTCCACCCTTCACACACATAAATCACGAAGCATACCATAGTCAGGTAACCTGGGACAGAAATGAGAGCCAAAGAAATAGAAGCGTCAGCAAATGGCTTACATATCATCAGACCTTACTTGTGGCAAATGTAAACACTACTTGCATTATCATCTCAAGAAAAACAAAAAACTGTTTGAAAGTCCTAACAACATTGTCTCAGCCATCAGCACATGGAAACCCTCTTCATACTGAAGCCCCTCGGTCCGTGAAGGAGAGTTGGGAAGTTGTACAGAAATGAGATTCTTTTTTATAAAATTTTTATGTGTACAACATAATGTGTTTCATAGAAATGATAGATTCTTTGCAAATTGCTGCTACATCAGAAGAAATGCTGAGGCAGGCAGATAGTCCTTTTTCTTTTGTTTTATACCCCACAAACAGACAAACAACCCTCAGATTTGGAATCCAAAATTAACAAAAGCATTATTTCCATTGGGATTTTAGAAGGGGCAATCATTTTTCATATTTCTCCTCTGCTACCATTATTTACATAACAAATCTCTACAAAATGCAATTATGTCAGATGTTGGAAATTAGCTCTTTGAGGTATAGCTATTTTTAAACAACTCATGTTATAGAGACATTTTAAAAACATGGAAAGCCTGAGTTTGTGTTTTAAATTTTAAATGGTTGCAAAAACTCTTATTGTTAGGCTGGTGCTGACCCAAAGAACAAAAAAAGCTTTTTTCAACAACTTTTCAGGTGGAATCCCTCAGGAATGATAATGTTTTAAAGACTTGCAAAATTCACATTGGCCATCTTTCCAGGCAGGTATGGAGAACTCTCCTGATGCCAAAACCTGCACCCCCTATTTTGGATAGCTCTAACAAATATGTTAACTACTTTCCCAGAAGATTTTATTTACTGACACGAGGAACAAGCATTCCTTTCCCACCCCTATTCTTTACCCCAGGGAATCAGAAGTTAGTATAAAAAGAATGCTGTGTTCTTTGGGATTATTTGCATGAATGGATTATTTGTGTCACTCTCTGAGAGGTTATAGTCATGGTTTCTGTTCTACTTGTTCAAGCTCATGTGCCCACAAAAGATTTTTCCTCCCGTCCGGTGAGTCTCATTATTTCCCTGATCTGTGCAACAGTCCACCCATATACACACACACTGTGTGTGCACACACACACATAGGCACCCCTCACCTGCAATTCTTCCCCTCCAGCCCAGTGGAGGCTGTTGCTCATGTGGCCCCTTGAGCCTAGAGGACCAGCTCTACTCCCCTTTCCCTAGCTAAGGAACACATAACCTTCAAAACAGCCCTCAAGTCCCACTTCTTCTACAGAAACTTTTGAAGCCTCTGCAATATTTGTTCTTCATTACTAAGAAAAGAAATAATAATAGCAAGCATTTATTCAACACTCTTTGATATTAAGTACCATCTCGTTGAATTCTCATTTTATATTTGAGAAAAGCACTATCATCTCCATCTTACATATGACAAAAGTGAACTCAGGCTAGATCTATGTGACATAGGAAGAACGTAATGAGGACAAGTTAAGAATTTGGTGTGGGATTCTGGTTGCTTGGATGAGAATGGTTGAATAAGTGGAGGGAGATGATAAAAATGAGGGGTATTTAGACTTGGTGGAAGATTGGATCCTGCC
Source organism: Pedetes capensis (assembly GCA_007922755.1). NCBI lineage: Eukaryota > Metazoa > Chordata > Mammalia > Rodentia > Pedetidae > Pedetes > Pedetes capensis. The sequence continues at coordinate 49,872 of VMDO01000789.1, read as the reverse complement.
TTCTAGATCTGGAAGGTTCTACTTCGGGCCACCCTTATATATAGCTGTCGGCACTACCTGGAACCCTCCCCAGACTTCACTGTTCCTGCCTCTGAATTGGTGTCCACCTTCCTTCATATCTGTTTATATAACACCTTCTCAGAGAGAAAGGGCTTTCCTTAGACACACTCCTGTGGAAAGTAATTTCTCTCTGTTATTGCTAATAAATTTCACTCTTCCCTTTACCTCTATTGCACATCTCTCAATTTTTAAATACTTGTGAACCTGCCTGGCTGGTAATAGAAGAAAGATGTCTATTTGACTCTCCTTAGGATCCCCTCTGCTTAGCATGCCTCAGGTGCTCAGTAAACACAGGGACCATTTCTCTAAAAAATGAGAGAAGATTTTAAAGAGACCCCTCTTCATTTAGATCATAAATGGGATGGAACTCTATAGTAAGTGCAAATTTATCTAGAAATTATCACAAGATTTAAAAAAGAAAATCAAACTCTTGCTAATGATGGTTTTCCAAAAGAACAAGGCCATCATCTGCAGGGAGGGAAAAAATTAGCAAACTAATGAGGAGTAGGAAATGATGAATCCAGAGTGAGTACCACTTACAAAGAATACTCAAGTGGTCAGATGGGGTGATTTTTAAAACTTTGTAATTGTCAATATCTAGTCAGAACCAGGATTCCTTTTTTTTTTTTTTTTTTTTTTTTTTGTGCTGAGGATCAAACCCAGGGCATCACATGCACTAGGCATGTGGTGTACCACTGAACTACATCCCCCATCCAGGATTACAAGATTCTAAAGTTTTCCTTGATTATCCTATCTGTTTTAATAACTTTAAAAAATTATTTTAGTTTTAGAAATTTATTTATTTTCAGTATTTTGCCTAAAAAAGACTGAAAAAACTTTGGACAGTCTGAATGTAGGATACTTCACTACAACCCAGAGAAATAAAATTCCCTTCTCTTGTCCATTTGCTTTTTAAAATAATAGAAATATTAAAATGAGCTATAGATAAAAGTAATCCTTACTTAGTTGTTTTTCGCTTTCAGTCAGCATGAGGTCTCTAACATAAGAACATAATTTGGATTCGATACCTCCTAATTCTGCCACATGGAAGAAATGTGTTCCTCTCATTTCCATGTGGATATTTGTCTAAATCTCTTCTTTCCACCACCACCGTCTGAGACCTCAGAGAGTTATATCTAGATGTAGGACATGGTTTTATATGCCAGCAACAGATAGTCATAACTATTTTCATCACTCACAGATCTTAGCCTTTAAACAGATGAAAGGGTGATTTACATGGATTGGTGTGGGTCTGAGAATCCTTATTGCTTTCATAAGCTGAGATAATAGGCCCAGTCCATAATGACTCCATATAAGGTGTCTTGGAATGTGATTGCATCCATATGCTGTCAGCTCATGGAGTACAGGCTTAGAGAGCCAATGCCAGGAAACTGGCCTCAAAGGAAGGTATGGGCTGCTGATTTGATTCCCACAGTCTCTTCCAGCAGCCACATATGGGGCCCTTATTACTAATTAATGTGTAAGTTGGAGGAAATTTTTCATTCTTAGAAAACTATCTCCCACTGCCCTATCCTGGGACCTGTATTATGGAAGACCAGCATGGGGGGGGGGGCGGGGAAAGGGGTGCTTATCTTCTTGAGTGTGCACTTCTGAAGAGCCAGAAAGTTGGTAGAACTTTCACCTGAGTGTTTTCACCTCAGTGGGAAGATTCTATTTGCCTCATGAATGGTTGCACAGACTTGGACTCGATATTGTGTAACAAATTTTTGTTATCAGGTATTTGGCTAGTTACATCAATATTAAAATGGACCTTGAGGAAGCAAACAAGGATATTTTTCTTCTATTTGGCTGGAGTTTTGCTTTCTTAGTCCTGTGTCCTTATAAATTGCTTGGGACCAAGTGGCTCAGCATTGCTAGAGGAAAGTAAATATTAGCATGCTTGTCATCCACCAAGATCTATCCTCTAAGGGACGATAAAACATTTGATGTATAGCACCTGTAGAAGGTGCTGGCAGATAGAGAGGTTTTACCTGCCTGTTTCTCTATCTTTCTGTCAATCTTCATTTTCAGTGAAAATGCCATAAAGTAGGGTAAGAGGAATTCTGACATCTTTAAATAAAAGACATTGACACTGTTAACTATATTAAGTGTTCCTCTACTGGATCAGTATTCCTGGCCATCAGAGAACATATTTTATCTCCCTCCCCAGTAATTTTACTAGGTTACTGAAAAATCATAGTTTAGTTAGAAGGGAGCATAAGCCTAATGGTAGATCTAAATCCCTCCTTTTGTCTGAGAGTTAAGACAATAGTTTAATCACAAATATTTATCTCTGATCCACAGAGGAGGTGGGTAGCCTCTGCTGTGAATTATCCTCTGCAAAATGCAATAGATGCTATGCAGAACTATCATCCAAATTATTAGTTCTTAAAACCAGATTAAACTCCAGTCACTGTTACAAAAACCTAGAAAGGAAAGAAAATACTAAATGATAAAGAATTAAGAAATTATTTAGTTTTAAAATATTCCATTCTCTTCCTTGGCCTCCACTCTTTCTGTGTGTGTGTGTGTGTGTGTGTGTGTGTGTGTGTGTGTGTGTGTGTATAAAACATTAAAAATGGTTCTTCCTAACCATTCCTGTACCCATGACCTATCATCTCACCAACCATTTCTCCCCCACACCCTTCCTTCTGGTAACCACTATTCTGTTCTCTGTTTCTTTGAGATCAACTTTAACTTCCCCATAAGTGAGAGTATGTAATATTTATCTTTCTGTGTACAATTTAAGGAAATCACATTGTAAACTGGCTCCATTAATTTAGAAAATTGAATTTCCCTTTGAGTGACTTTCACTGATCAAAGTTTACCAAATTAAGAATAAATCTTGACTTCCTTAAAGAAGACAGCAAAAATACATAGAAAAGATGAAACATAATGGGTTTGTCATTCTGTATCCTAATTACTAATATCCATCCATATTGATACATATGGATAACTGCTATAGATTATTCTATTGCATGAATAAACCATATTTCTCTTTATCCAAACCTCTTTTCCTTCCTGTTCTTGAGGTAGTCACATTATTTGGCAACTCCAGTATAAATATGACCCAGTAATTCGTATAGCCTTTCTTCTTCCTCAGGATATTGGAAAGATGAACAAGGCAATGTGAAATGACTCAAATTCTTTTGCTAAGCAATGGTGTAACATTGAAGCTAACACTATTTTCTTATACAGTATGCATTCCATCTAGAAAAACAATAATCCTCAAGCATTCTTTCTTTCCTATTTAAATAATGCAATAGTTATAATCCATACATAAAAGCAATGGAATTATAAAACTAGATATACATGATTTGCTGGGTCTTTCTGCCACAAGCTCATCTCAAAATAATGCGGCAGAGAACCAAAGACAATCATTTTGCTGCTCATAAATGATCATTTAAGCTAGTGAGTGGCTGAGGTCCAAAGTTTTCCATGGTCCCTAGATGGTCAGTAATGCTGCTTGAACCATAATTTTCCATCTTTCTTCTTGGAAAGACTGACTACAGGCCACTCAGCAAAATGAATGTTGGAAATAAGACTTCTGTCTCACACCATCTATTCATGAACGAGAGCTATAAAAATAAGCACATACCCAGGACCTAATGGAGACATGGCAACAGGCCCAAGGAAAATGCCATCCTTCCATCCTCCCTTTAAATTCCGGGTTTTATTTAGTTTCAGGGCAGGATAAATGCATGAGTTATACACAACCATTTGTGTTTTCTGAACTTATTTGTCTAGAAAGTAGTTGAAGGAGATAAGAGTGAGTACATTTGGAAAGAGTTTGTACTAAGAAACTGGGAAGGGGCATGCAGCATAGTATTTCCACAACTTTATTGCTATCTGGAAATCACCTGGCATATTTCATGACTCTATTCTGTATTGTATCACCTAGTATTCTAATGCCCACAGCCATACCACTCTGACAACTGATCTTGTCAGATCTTGGAAGTTAAGCAGGGTCAGCCTGGTTAGTCCTTGGATGGGAGACCTGGGAACACCAGATGCTACAAGCCAGAGAGAAGGACCTGGCAATCCACTCCTGAAACAATCCGCCATTGAAAACCCTATGAGTAGCAAAGAAGCACTGACATAATGCTGGGCATGGCACAGTGTCTGGGAGTGTTTCATCTGTTGTACCAATAGTCATACCTATGAGTCGGACCTGGCTTGACAGCACCTCACAACAATAACAAGTTTTCTAATAGAGGGTTGGCCTTCCTTAGTTCCTGCATGACAATTCTAAAGTAAACTCCTGGGTGGACATGACCCAAACATTGGGCAACATGTGAGAGTTACGTGGGAAAAGGTCTCGGCTCAACAATGCATTCAGAAAAATATCAAAGAGTGACTTGTTTCTCTCACTGTTTCCTTGGTTCTCCTCAAAGTCAGTGGGGCTTCCCCGGGGTCCTTTAATTCTGTTTTTGCTTTCTTTTCATTAAAAGTTCCAGTTAGATCTGACAGTATCAACTGCTTCTTCCATCAACTTCTGAGCATATCTCCTTCCCTTCCCCATCCTTTCCCTTCCCTTCTCTTTCATCTTCTCTTTTCCCTTTTCTTTTCTCTTTTCTTTTCTTTTTTTCCTGCTCTGGGAAACATGCCACCCATCAGGGACTTCAACTTTATGTTTTTCAATACCTTTACCATTGGCTTATAGCATCTCTGGATACAGTAAAGCAGGGCGCCCAGGGACTGTTCCATTCCTCTTAGAGAGCTGCTTCTCCTATGGACTGCAGTGTACTTGACATTCTAATTACTTCATTTGTCCTCCTGATTCCCTTGTAAAAGAACCAGCCAAGAGGCCTCTTGATCCTGGAGAGAAGAGAGGCTCTGAAACACTTCTTCTCCAGGGACCACACTGCTAAGTCAGCAATAGATTTAGACATCTAGGAGAAGAGTCAGTCTCTTTAAGTTATTTCTGGCTACTAACTCAAAGACATTTCAATCATTCAAATTTTGTTATTCAAACAGACCTTCACCATGATTTGCTTGGACTGTGGTTATTAGCAGTGTTGGACTTTTTGTTCTTTTTGTTTTGTTTTGACCTCTCAACACTACTTCATCTCAACAACATCTCCCATGCTGATTTTTTTATGTTAGGTCTAATACAGTTTTAAAAAGGGGGCTGGGGGTGGAAGTAGCTGAGTTTCTAACATTATTGTGAATAGGCTCACAATATGTCAGATATTATGTCAAGCAAAGGCAACAGACAGTTCCCTGGCTTAAAGATCTTGCAACCTCAAGGAGAGAGCCAGTCCTAAACAGATGACTCTACAGCAAGGCAATTGTAGTGCACAGAATATAAAAGAAAATTCATTCAGCCCATTTGAGAGCCTGTTGTATGTCAAGCACCATGCTGGGCACAGTCTATGTACTCATGAACAAAGTAGATAAACATATCTAGCAAGAGAAAGGGACAAAAACACCAAATAAGTAACCTGTCATATGATTGCAGTTTGTGGAAAGTTTAGGTTTGGTAGGGCCAAAGTTTTAAGAAACCTACTTTAAAAGAGTGCAAGACCTCTCTGTAGTGAGGATATTTAAGCCATGAAGGGATGCAATCATAGGAAGCACAGATGAGAAACAACATAAACAGAGGGAATGTCTTGAGTGGCAGCCCTGAAGTGGGTAAGAAAGAGCTGGATGTACTGAGAAACTAACACAGGCTTAATGCAAGGGGAACCAGGATGGGCCACCCATACAGCGTCCTCAGGTTTTGAGAAGGAATTTGGATTTGATTCAATATTCGATGAGAAACTTTAAAAGAATTTGTAAAATGAAAGTAACATGACTGTATGTTTTAAAAGATTATGCTGATTGCAATGTAGAAAAGAAATGGAAGAGGGCAAGAGTAAAGAGAAGGAAATTATTGAAGTAACTCAGGTGAAGAATGAATGCTTTCAGCCTAGTTAGTAGAAATTGAGATGGAAAAGTATAGATGAATTCAAAGTGTGTTTTGAAGTAGAAAAGACAGAAACTTGGATTTAAACATAGGAGTCGAAGCAAAAGGAAGAGCCAAAAATAATTCCCAGATTTCCATCAACTTATTAAATTGGATACTATTTACCAAGGCAAGGAAGACTATGAAGGGAACAGTTTCTACTATGGTGGGAGACGTAGGGGCTGATGTAAATTCCTAGGATTCAGGTCAAGATGCCAGGGAGGGCAGGAGAGATGCAAATCTATTGTTATGACTGTAGTTTGGACTTAGAGATTTATCAGCAGAAAAATGGTAACTGTATATATTACTAATCATATAAAGATAAAGAGAGGAGAGTAAAGAGAGAACCTTAGGGGATGGATATACTTGTTGTTGTTGTTGTTGTTGTTAGGTGTCGTCGAGTCAGTATCCAACTCATAGAAATCCTCATAGGGTTCTTTTTTTTTTTTTTTTTGGAAAATTTTAATGTACACCTTAATGTGATTCATTCTGAAATGGTTTTCATTGTGGCATTTCCATATATGCATTTTGATGTACATTATTCATATAGGTGCCCCCTTACCCTCTTCTATGCTTCCCCCCTCCATAGGGTTTTCAATGGCAGACTGTTTCGGGATTGCCTTGGGAGTGGATTGCCAGGTCCTTCTCCCATTTTTGCAGTGTTGGGAATTGAACTCGGGACCTCAAAGACTACAGCGCAGTGTTCTACCAACTGAGCTAAATCCCAGCCCGTATATTGCTAATTATATAAAGATAAAGAGAGGAGAGTTAAGAGTTAAGAGGAGAGTTAAGAGAGAACCTTAGGGGATGGATATACTTAGAGGGCAAGAAAAAGAAGAGCCAGTAGAGGAGATTGGAGAAAGCTGTCAGAATGGTTAGGATAATTGACCAATATTGAATGTGAACCTGTCGTACTTGCTGCTGAAAAGTGTATTATTTTACATGATAATAAAAAGTTGTTATTGTTGTTAGATGCCATCGAGTTGTGTCCCACTCATAGCGACCCTCATAGGGTTTTCAATGGCTGATTCCTTAAGGATTGCTTCGAGAGTGGTTGCCACATCCTTCTCCCATATTTCTGGTGCTGGGGACTGAACCTGGGTCCTCAGAGTGTGCAGAGCAGCACTCCACCAATAGAACTAAACCCCAGCCCAATAAAAAAATAGTTTCTGAAAATGTTTGATAAACACTTAAGCATTACCTGTATGTAACTAATGCATCATGAAAGAGACTGGACTTTATATGCAAGGATTCTTGCAAATGAACTATTTTTAAATTTTTTATTACTTTAAACAAGGCCTGTGTGAAGTTGTTTTCCAATTCATTTGGGGAGGAGTACGGGTCTCCCCATGTAGCCCAGGCTAGCCTGAAACTTGCCATCCTCCTGTCTCAACCTCCTAAGTGCTGGGACTACCCGTGTACACCACTGTGCCTCGTACTGTTTTCAATTACTTTTTAAAAACATTGTTCTGGTATAATCTCTCATATTTATATGAGAATTTATCCACCTAAGGTATGACATTGGAATGAAGGACACTATGTAAGAATTGTAGTCTCTGCAAATCTCTGGTAGACTCCAGATCCTGCCCAAGATGATGCATTTCATGACATGAAGGAAATGAGCAGTGTCCCTTTCAAATAATTCTCACATTTACTTAATAACAGGATTAAGAATGAAGTGGCCAAGGATTTTTTAAGTGACCTTCTTACCCCTCTGTTACTGCTCTCACTCCTAATCCTGACCTCCCAGTATGATATCTGTTGGTGGTAGCATGTGCTACCAGCCCCAGATCCTTGTTCAAATTGTGTATGACTTCTAGCATCCAAGTTAAATCTTATTTATTCACAGATGCCATTTTCTATAACTGTTAAAATGGAAGTACATGGCTTTTGGGAGGGATATATAACCCCCACATGACCTTCCACTATTTTCAAGATAGGATGTTATAGCTCCAGGGTCTATGCCTTCTCTTTTGTGAGTTGGGACAAACCCATTTTGTGAAGAACACTTTTTGAATCTGAAAGTTTCCCATAAAGTGTGCTGTACCATCTATGTAACTAGACTGCCAATGTGAGTTGGAATAGTGTGTTTCAGGGGCTTCGGTTTCCATAGAATGCCTTTAAGACAGGTATTTCTTAATGGTTAGCTATGATAACACCATCATATCAATACTTAGAGCTGGGGTTTAGCTCAGTTGGTAGAGAGCTGCTCTGTACGCTCTGAGGCCCTGGGTTCAACCCCCAGCACCACAAAAATGGGAAAAGGACCTGGCCACCCACTCCTGAAATAATCTCAAAACAATCAACCATTGAAAACCTTGTGAAGCACTGACATAGTGCTGGGCATGGCAAAGGGGCAGGGAGTAGTTCATTCTATTGTACATAGGTTTGCTATGAGTTGACAGCACCTAACAATCCATTTTATTATGGATAATAATAGTAAGATTGTTACTTTGGCACTTTATTTGGTTTTAAAGTGTAAAAAGTGCTCAAAGCATGCATGAGCTATCATATAATAGAACTTATGCGAGAAGAAATGTAAAACTTTAAGTTTTGAAATTTAAGCAATTGCTTGGAATTACATTGGGATAAATTTTCTTATTCTGCAGAGATAGTCCCCTTGGCCACATTTCAAGTGGACAACAGTAGGAAGTATATGCCTCTAGGCAAGACCACAATGGAGTTCTTGGGTGAAAGAGACAGAGAAGTGCATTGGGTAGCCAATGACATCTTGGGTTAGAAGGTATACCTGCCTAGTGAAATATTCTGCCCCTCCATGACTCTCCAAAACAGTTAAAATACAAGCTGTAGCATAATGTCCCACTGCTCTACTTAGTAGTGAGACTCAGTCACAAAGTTCAGTTCAACACAGAATCAATAATTGAGGAAAACCAACAAATAGAAGAATTTATGCCTGAAAAACCCCAAAACTACATTTTTAGGCAGAAAAGGTCAGAACACATGTATTTCACAATCTCAGAGAATTACAAAAGACCATCATGTCCATAGAAAAGACTCCAGTGGAGAAAATGAAAATTTTGGTTGATGAATTTTAAAAGAGCATTGTATGCACTAAATGGTAAAATAGACATCACCAAGAAGCAAATTGGTGAGCTAAAAGGTAGGTCAAATCAAGGGATCCTTCTAGCATTGAACATAGAGAGAAAAATTAATAGCAAATATGGAGAGGCAATGATACAAGGAAAACGGATACAGAAATTTAATCTATTTAATCTCATATCTATTTAAAGACAAAAAAGAATACTCAAGTAAACAATACAAGACTACTTCCTAGAAACTAAGAAAGATAAATTATCTTGATTTAAAAAGTGCACAAAGTCAGTGAAAGATAAATGTACACATATACATACCTTATTATTGTTGTTAGATGCCACTAAGTCATGTCCAACTCATAGCTACCCTCATAGGGTTTTCAGTGGCTGATTGTTTCAGGCTTAGTTTTTTCTAATGAACTTTGAGAAATCAAGATTCTAGAAAAATTTGAGAGCTTGACAACAAACTTCTCAGAAGCAACACTGGATTCAAGAAAAAGAGAATAAATTTAAAATTCTTAGAGGAACGATTTAAACCTAAAAGTCTACATTTAGCCAAATTATCACTAAAGTGAATGAGGTAAGTATATGCTGTTGAGAAACACAGCTTAGATTTACTATTCACAGATCTTTTAAGGTCACACTTTCTCAAAAAGAAAATCCAGGAAGGAGTAGAGTGGCAAAAGGTGTGATGAGCAAGGAAAGTCATATAGTAATGGTTAAGTATTAATAGTAAAGCAGTTTGATAATTTGTAAATGAAATTGGAGATTATTTATATCAACATGATGTGGTATGGGATGTGACCATAGAGAATTTTTCAGGAAATAAAAAGAAAAATCAGTCCACTCATGTTGTTTCAACTTAGGGTATTGATATTTAATTACTCTAGATACTTTTAGAGCTGGGATTTAGCTCAGTTGGTAGAGCACTGCGCTGCAGTCTCTGAGGTCCTGAGTTCAATTCCCAGCACTGCAAAAATGGGAGAAGGACTTGGCAATCCACTCCCAAGGCAATCCTGAAACTGTCAGCCGTTGATAAACCCTATGAGGGTAGCTATGAGTCGGATACCGACTCGAGGGCACCTAACAACAACAAGATACTTTTAAGAGCCACACCTGTTATGGGGGTTGAAGTTTAAAAGTATTCGCTAGTCAGTAAGCTAAATATATCATATTCAAACCAGTAAAGGAAAAATAAGCAAAGATAATTTATTGAATCCAACAAAAGTCAGCAAAAAGGAAATAAATAGCTAGAAAGCTTGTTGAATAGTAGAGCAAAATAAATATGGTGGGGATAAATCCAAATATATCCAAATCAGAGTAAACATGAACAGGTCAACTTAAACCAGGCAGCTGAAAGCCCTAGCCAGGGCAATGTGAGGGGAAAAGAAATGATAAGTATAAACATGAGAAGGCCAAAACCCAGACTGCCATTGTTTCCACACTCAGGATTATCTTTTAGAAAATCAATGATGTCTGAGCAGTGCTTATTCATGTTTCAGAAAAAGAGTGGAGGGGAGTGTGTAACCTCACATGGTTCCAAATGATTAATGACCTAAATGTCAAAAGACAAAGGCAATAGCCAAAATATAAGCAGTATCATGAGAAAATATAGGTCATCTTTATGGTCTTGGGGGTAGAAAAAGCCTTCTAAGAAGTAACCTATAAAACCAAGGGTATGAAGAAAATATTTATTAACCTATTTCAAAATTAAATATACTAGGGGTGCCAAAAACATGTACACATTTAAGACCTGTTATCTCTGTGTTACTTGTCGAAGTTGACTTGAATGATGGTAGCTATGTGTAGTCTGACATTTGCTCAAAAGATGGCATTGATCAAATGAATGTTAGCACCATTATACAACAGGCAGGACAGTCAAAGAAAAGAGTGGGAGCACAGTTGACATTCAAGGAGTGCGAGACCATTCTGAAGTGGTATTTGAAATTTGAGAAAGCTGGGGAAGTAGGATGCCAACAACGGAGGTATGAGTATGCAACAGAACTCCAATATGCCTAACAATTGCACAGCATTTGTGATAAGTTAGAGGCACAGAGTACTGTGCGTGATGTGCACAAGGGAAGATCTGTGAGGCCTTGCACAGCAAGTCCTGCTTCGTCTGCTCTGGTGTTGGAACCGTCAACATGCTCGCGATAGAAGTCTATTGCACAAAGTGCACATGAGACAGGAGTTAGCTGAACAAGCATATGATACATTCTTAAAATAGCAAAATGGAAAGTTTTTGTCCCAAGATGTGTATACATTTTTGGCACCCTCTGTGTGTATGTGTGCATGTGTATGTGTGTGTCTGTGTATATATGATAGGCATTGTAATGAAGTCAGAGAAAATCAAAGGATAAGAAAAGTGTAGACAACAAAAGATAACCAAGGATTTGTACCAAAAGTCTATGGGATTTACAAAAATTAAAAAGTTCCATAATAACAATTACTGGCTCTTAAGAGCATAAGATGGGAGAAGGGCCTGGCAATCCACTCCCAAGGCAATCCCGAAACAGTCAGCCACTGAAAACCCTATGAGGGTCTCTATGAGTCGGATACCAACTCGACGGCACCTAACAACAACAACAAGGAGCATAAGACACTACCATCACTAAGGAGTATTTGACAGTCTTAAATAAGTTATAACTGTGCATACTTGATTAGCAAGCAAGTCTGCTTCTCTGTCTGGGGAAACTTGCACATTGCAGCACTCAGGAATTCTAAAAAGGTACACCCCAACATGGTAACAGTTGAGTCTTGGGGGCCCATAAAATGTGTTGGGGTAAATGGAAGATGCATTGTGGAGGGCTATCAAAAGGCATTTTATATCTAATGTTCAGCATTTTTACAAGGAGAACATGTATTGCCTGAAGTCATTAAAAATTAATCTTTTAGAGTTTTGAAGAGTGGACATTTTCAGTTTTACAGCATTCACAATTAAAGGCTCTCTTGTTGCAGTTAAAAGAAAAGAATCCTGTTTGTTAATGCAGCATTCCAGGTTGAGGCTGGTGTTAATGTAACCATAAGTCTCTGTTACTGTGTTCACTTGCAACCATGGGTAGAGTTTTCAGATGAGAAAGAAGTAGTTTCCAGATGAGAAAGTTGTTTACATCTACCCTTCACATTTGGTGGGTGGGTTTTGGTTAGATGTCTGTGTTTCTTTGTTGTTGTTAGGTATGGTCCAGTCGTGTCCAACTCATAGTGACCCTCATAGGGTTTTCAATGGCTCATTGTTTCAGGATTGTTTTGGGAATGGATTGCCACATCCTTCTCCCATTTTTGCACTGCTGGGAATCGAACCTGGGACCTCAGAGACTGCAGAGCAGCACTCTACCAACTGAGCTAATGTTTAAATGTCTTGTAATTTTTTTGCTTATCACTGATGTGGCTGGACTTACTATAAAATTTAGTCCACCACTTAGGATGTTGAAATCTTAAAAAGTGCATCAAAAGCAGATTATTCTCTCCAGTCCTGCTTCAAGTATGCGAAAATGGTAGGATATATACTTAAATTTTAACTTCATTATATGAATAGCATTAAACTGACCATTAAATAGTTGCTAATAATAACAGCATTCTTTCACTGAGCTTTTCTACATGACTGTGAGTCATTTTTCCTCCTCAAAATGAGAGGTTTTTTGTTTTTTGTTTTTTTTTTAAGTTTGGTCCTAAATACCTAACTTTTGACCATATTTTTCTTCTGCTTTGGATTTCTTTTCCTATCCGTCATTATATTTCTTTAGGAAACTTCTTTAAATTTTTTTAAGGGAAGGAACAAAGCTAGCAAAGAAACAGATGTGTCTCATATAAAATATGCAATAAATCTTGTCCCACAAATTCTTTGCTCTGAACTTTCTGACAGAAACTGTCAAATATCCACTTTAATTCAGGTATAAAATGTTCACTCTGTGTCATGGCGCCAACCACCATATGCCAGAATAAAGTTAGTGACCAGCCATAAAAGCAGCAGCATAAGCACCTTTGAAACGGCACAAGTCATCGTGGGTGAGAACGACTCATATAAATCCATGGGGAATTAATCTCAGCTTTGCTACTATCCTGCTGAGCATTTACAATGAGCTTCTACTCCCACACAGCAGCAGTAGTAATACATTTTAAAAGGAGAGAGAAAATAAGAGAGCCGTGTGTCCACCTAATGAGCTGGGGGAGGGGCTGCTAGGCTCCAAAAGCCCAGGTTTTCCTCCCCCTCCTCTGGGCTCTGGAATCCCCTTGAAGAGGCAGAGTCTGCCTCAGTTGAACACGTGGGTTCTTCTTCAGCTCACCCAGCCGGGCTTCAAGATCATGTGAAACCAATCTTCCCCAAGCTCAATCACAAGAAATGGCTTCAGCTTCATAAATCATCCTTATCCCACAGGATGAGGTACTGCTATGGTTTTTCACCAGTAAAACATTTCAAGCCTCCTGTTTCATCATTTTTTGTTTTGTTTTGTTTTCTCCCTTTCTAAAGTCAGCTTCATGCAACATGCATACTAGATTCAGGTTCCTGTCTAAGGAAGACAGTGGCATTTCTCCAGGTTAGCTGGTACTGGAACAGTTTCCCTTCTCCCTCATTTTTGTTGTTGTTGTTGTTAGGTGCCGTCGAGTCAGTACCCAACTCATAGAGACCTTTATAGGGTTTTCAGTGGCTGAGTGCTTCGGGATTGCCTTGGGAGTGGATTGCCAGGCCCTCCTCCCCCTCATTTTTAGGGAGACCCATTTCCCACAATGTGTGTGTGCACATATGCATATGGCTTGTCATATGCTCCAAGGCCTCACACACATGCTTCTCAGGATATAAGCACACTCGATATTTTTTCATATTGAAGATATTTTCCAAACACCCAATAAATTTATTGGCTTAAGCATTGTGGTTAGGTGCCCTCGAGTCCTGTCTGACTCATAGTGCCCCTCATAGGGTTTTCAATGGCTGTTTTTTTCGGGATTGCCTCGGGAGTGGATTGCCACATCCTTCTCCCATTTTTGTGGTGCTGGGAATCAAACCCGGGACTCAGAGACTGCAGAGCTGCACTCTACCAACTGAGCTAAATCGCAGCCCCAAGTTTAAGCATAGTGGAAAGAAATTTTAACTGATGTTTTAGTATTAAATACTATTGTAACACATGTAGCCATTTAAAGCATTTCCCCATTGATCATAAAAATGTGTTGTTGTTAGGTGCTCTTCAGTGGAGAAGTCTGACTCCTCAGAGGGTTTTCAATGGCTGATTGTTTCAGGATTACTTGAGGGAGTGGATTGTCATGTCCTTCTCCTCCTTCTCCTGTTTTTTGCTGTGCTGGGGATCAAACCTGGGTCCTCAGAGAGTATGGAGCAGCACTTTACCAACTGACCTAAACCCCAGCCCTAAGCATAAAAATAGGAAGATTAAAAGGTGAAGGGACATATTCTCTTCAAGTTAAATCAAAGGATAGCAATCTGCTTTATGTTTGACAATACTTTAATAATCTTTCGTTTTTAAACATTTCTGTCCTACAAGATCTTATTTAAGAAATATTTTCAGAAAATGACTTTGAAATGCTATCTCATGAGTTTCTAGAAAGTTATTTTGTTTTCTTTGATTAGCTTCCATACTCCCTTTGGAACAAAGGCTAAGTTTTCAATAACTATTTTTAATAATTATAAATTTAATTATAAAAGTATTCATTTAAAAGTTGACCTCTTCCTTGGCATGATAAGAGAAAAACCAAGAAACTACATTTTATATTCAGTATGATTTCAGCTATGGAAAAGCATAAATGAATATGTGATTATGGATATCTACATTTATGAAAATGAATTAACATAGTGAGACCATTGCTTTGGGAAAAGCTTGTGTGCTAGTTTTGTTTTCTTGTGTTTTCCTCAAATATCCAAATATTCTACAATGAGAATTTATTTTATAAAATCTGGGGAAAGTATAAAGATTTGTTTAAAAGGAGGGGAAAATGACCCCTCTTTCCTTCTTTCGGAGTCCAATTTTAAGTTATTACTATAACAAAAAGTTTATTCAATGTTTGTACGGATTTCGGAAGCTTTTCTACAAGACGGTGGTAATTATTATGGGAAGGTGACTCTGGAGGAGTCAGCCTGGAATTATGTTAAGCTCTTGTCAGCATTTTCACCCTAGGAGACTTGTAAATACTATGGTCACTTTTAAAACCAAGCCTCGTTTCTTTGTTTCCTTTTACTGACTCTAATAATGATCACTTGTACTAATGGTCCTTCTGCATGGCTCCTAGTGGTAGAACAAATTAAATGTCCTTTAATGTGACATCTTCAAGAATCCCAGTTTTCCAAGAATTTTCTCTTTTCTTTTGATACGTGCCCAAGAAACAGACTGTCACTTATCTTCATCACACCTTGATATTGGATGACATCACAGCTATTGCAGTTATATAATTTTGGGGAACCATTGCTAATGAACGCATTGAAATCCCCTACTACAACAAATCCTTGATCAAATGAAAAGTAGATTAAAAGATATTTTTGTAATGAAAGCAGTAGCCAGTATCAGGGAAATTGAGCTTGTTCAGTTTCTGTGGCCCGGTAAACTTAGTTTCCTAAGCGTACATAGCCTTTGCCAGGATTCCTAAGGAGTGTGGTTGAAGGGCAGCCATGGTACTGCATGATTATTTCCAGGGCATTCTGGTGGTCCACTTACTTTTATGACTGAACCTCTGAACAGTTGCTTTTCTTAAAGGGAGAGCTTTCATGATTTAACAAATATCTTAAGCTACAAAGATATCAGAGCTTTCATGTAAATAAATCTAGATGGGGAAGATATTTCCTTTGGAAAGTTACAAGTGCCATGTTGATGAATGACTCTGACATTTTTCCTCTTTGTTTTTGATTAGTTAAGATCAATCTTAAGCTATTAAGATCTCTGGCCATGCATAATATCTTTTATCTGAAGTTTGCTCTTTACAATGTGATTAACATCATTCTTTTGGGAGGGGATGCTTGGGATTAAACCCAAGGCCTCAGGCATGCTAGGCAAGCACTCTTCCACAATGTATACCTCTAGACCCAAACCATTCTTTACATTAGACATATAGTTTGACAATTCATAAAAATATGTAGAATGGTTGCTTTATAGAGATTGTATGTTTTTATATTTGTGTGTATATGGTATAAATAAAGGACTTCAATGTGGGTAGGCATCCATTTAAATTTAATTTGCACAAATGCTTGTTTTTTAGTTATGACTTATTTTTCTGTTACTCCATTCTATGATTACATGACAGTTTTACTGTCTTTAAACTGAGAGTATAAAGAATAACAGTGTGGTATATTGAAAACTAGACTAGAGTTGGGAACAAGTTCTTTCATTTTTTTCCTAAAACTAGCTATATGATCTTAAACAAGTCACTTTCCATGTGCTCTACAGCTGCATCCAAACAGCATGTGCTATTTCTTTTTCTGACTATAGTACTTGAAGCTAATTCATCAAAAACCAATTAAAATCATGAAAACCAAAAATCATCTTAACCTGGGAGAATCAGAAGTAGCAACCACAATATTATTACCTTCTGATATTTTAGTAGAATATTTTTATGACTATTTGTCTGTGATATACATTCCAACATAATTTTAGGTACATCCTATGTACTGTTTTTATTCTATTTTTTGTTTATAATAGTGTCATAGCATTTTCCCGTGGTATTCTTTGTAAGCATGGTTTGGGGTTTATGGATCTAATAAGTGTGCTTTAATCCTTGGAGAGTTTATTGTGGGAATATACATGTTATTAAAGAAAAACCAGGATGCTCAATTACCCAAACAAGTCTCATAGAAACCCAAAAAAAGCTGGACAAGTAAACATTCTACAACAAAGAATTATGGTAGCAGCAGTGGTAATTATAATAACCAATATTTGCTGAATGTACCAATTGCAATGGCTGAGCACCTTACAAACTTCTCTGTTAATTATTGCAACAACTCTCTAAAATAGATCTTATAATTACTTCCATTTGTAAGTTATGAAACTGAGTCTTAGCTAAGTTAAGAAGCCTACACAAAGCCAACAATTAGAAAGTAATGGAGCAATTTGAAGCTTCAGCTCCACCATTATCGATAATGTAGAAGTTACCATATTTATGAGTTGAAAAGTTTAAGTGATCCCCAAACAATTAGATATTGAAAACCCTATGAGAGTCACTATGAGTCAGACCCAACTTGACAGCACCTAACAACAACAAAGTAAATCCCTTAGCATAGTACCCAGCTTACCCTGAATACTCAGTGAATGTGCGCCATAATCGGTGCTGCCACCACCTATCTGATTATCCTGGTCAGTTGCTTTAGGCTACTCCATAAGCAGCTGGTCAGCCTGTGGAATGACTGCCCTTGGACTTCATTAGCTGGTGCTGTGGGAAGGGGATATAGTCCAGTATACTGTCCAATTATTGGAAAATCCAATATCTATCCAATTTCCTATTGTTTAACTTAACTCACTTTTAAACCATAGGATGAGAGTTTAAGCTTGATAATTTCTTAGGTTTCTTATAGCTCCCAGATGCTCAGGTAAGATTTTATTTTATCTATTGTGCAAATGGATAAGTTATGAATAATCAAATAATAGCACTAAATAATATGGATAGTTATCAGAGGCAGTTATGTGAGACCCAAAGAACCTAATTAGAATTTTTTTTAATTTGGTACTTTAAGTTTGGTACTTTAAGTTTGCTAGATATCAAGTACTAAAATGTTCTTGATAAAAAGACAGATAAATGAGATCCTTGTTTTTGAAGAGTACTATAATAAATCAGGAGCTGGGATTTAGCTCAGTTGGTAGAGCGCTGCTCTGCAGTCTCTGAGGTCCCAGGTTCGATTCCCAGCACAACAAATAATGGGAGAAGGATGTGGCAATCCACTCCCAAGACAATCCTGAAACAATCATCCATTGAAAACCCTATGAGGGTCACTATGAGTCAGACACAACTTGACAGCACCTACCAACCAACCAACCACCACCAAATCAGAGAGAAAAAATGAACATGTAGCCTGTTTCCATTTTGCTTATGAACCTCCTACAAATTCAAACAAGCAGCTGCTATTGTAGTCATTCTTACCAATTAATGGAGTAAAACAAGTTACTGATTTATAAACAGTAGGTTCATAGTCTCAGGTGCCAAGTTTTTGAGTACAAAGTTTAAAATAGAGAACAATAATCTGTGCTTTCTAGAAATTATATACCTTTAGGTTAGTGCTAATACCAACATAAGAGAGATGTTTGGGGAAAAGAGTTTTCTCTGATAATATTATGCCTACAATTTATCACCAAATGGTTGTTTAGAGCCTCATAACCCTAAACCTCATTGTTTAAAATTCGCAAAGTTTCTTGGTAAAACAAAATGGAAGCAGGCCTTTTTTAAAAATCTGCCTTCTTTGCAATTCCTTATATTTCCTAAATGATGACTTCCTTCTGAATAATGCAGCTATAGATTTCATTATCCCTTGTGACAGCTAAAAATATTCTAAAGTACTGTAGAAGATCTGACCCTTCCCATTGGGAATGTGATGGTCAGGAGACAAGGTATGCATTGCAGGGAAATAGGACTTATGCATAATTATCCTCTAAGGGAAAGGCATATTTACAAAAGGAGTTTTTATAAAAAATAACTAAAAAACTTCTTTTCCTAGAACATATGTCATATCTATTAATGCTGATAACTTAAAGGTATATATGGACCTAGAAGATGGCATGACATGGAGAATTTCAGGTCCTGTTTGAGAACACAGCCACCTGCCTCCCATTAATGTTAATGAGCCTCTCACCAGATCATTCTAAAATTTTACCCCCATGGTCTGTTTTAAAGCATCAAGAGTCAGGAAATTCAGAGTGAAAGCTGAAAATCCATCTCAGAACTTTCTCTCTGATGTATATCCTCCTATGGAATATATGTAGTACAGTGCAGGTCCAAGATATCACCTAAGCATCACTTCAAGAGTTCTGGAGAAAAACAACCCCCCTTGGGAAGTGGTGGGACATTGGAAAGTGGGTTAGACTATGAGTTAAAAACCTGGATCTGCCCACCATTAATGTAATCCAGGAAAGTCACTTCATCAATTTTGGTTCCATTTTCTCTGCAATAAAATTAGATGGCTAGACTAGATTAGATGTAGATTAAGGTTATACTGTTTTATAAACTTCCTCAAATAATTGCATCTGCATCAACCTGAAGATAAGCAATTGCTATGTAGACACTCTTGCAGCATCAAGCATCTGCACTAGAAGATGCAGAAGCAAAGGGAAAAGAGTTATAGACTACTAGCAACTAATGAAATGGGTTGCTTTTAGAATAATAAGCAGTACTCCTCATAAAGTCTAATGGCTGAGTGTTGTGTCAATATTGTAAATGGTTGAAAAAAAACTTCCCTGGGGGGAAAGTCTCACCTGAAGTGAAAGGATATTTGGGAAAAAAAGTCAGGAAGCCTTTTCACTGGGTTGGCTTGTACGTGTGGATAAAATTACTTCATTTTGATTCCAGTTACACTCATGTCATTATTTCCTAGAATTGTGACATGATAAAACATTTACTTTTGCAATAGTTACTGTAGAGTGCAGACTAGATGTATAATTTGATGAATGTTTAAGATCATATTGCCATCCCTTAAACTCTTCAATCACAATTATATTCAATTCAATTGTGAATAGTTATCACAAAATATGAAAGAGTAATATAATTCTTCTAATGATGTATAACCAGGGAGTCTTTTTACAGTACTTTCTAATTCAATCGGTTATACTAGCTATTCTAAAAAGTGTTGGAATATTATCATACATGGATTTAGAAGTGTAAAAATGCAAATGACTGAAGATCAGTCAATTGCAAGTTTGATTACACCAGAACTATTTTCAACCATCCTAAACATCATCTAGAATTGCACTAGTGATGTATAGGTGGCAGAAGGGGGAGAAAGGCTGAGAAAATTGTTGTTAGGTGCCGTTGAGTCAAGTCTGACTCATAGCAACCCTTATAGCATTTTCAGTGGTAGATTGTTTCGGGATTGCTTCAGGAGTGGATTGCCACATCCTTCTCCCATTTTTGCAGTGCTGAGGATTGAACCCATGTCCTCAAAGTGTGGAGCTCTACCAAACTGAGCTAAAACCCAGTGTGGAGCTCTACCAACTGAGCTAAAACCCAGCCGTGGCTGAGAAAATAGCTACTCAAATTATTCTCTGTGTTCTGCAGGTTAGATGAAGAAACCTATTTGATATTGTCTCCAGGTGCCGAAATTAGAGAATACCAGTATTTTGCTTGTTTTTGATGCCTATAAAAGTCCTTAATAAATTCAGCTATGAAGAGCAATCAAAAATGACAGATAAAAGTGATGAAAAGGATGAGAATTGGAAACTCTATTTAAATACAAGAGAATCTAGGCTGAGACTTCAGCCCAGAGGGTTGGACTAGTTGACTTTTTAAAGACTTCTTTTATCTGGGTGGCTTCCATTTCATGAATCCAAAGACAACTTCGAAGTCTTCTGTTACAGATCTTTTACCTGTTACTTTCACCAAAAGCCTGAGTTTCCTAGTGCTTTGTAGCCTGTGCAGGGGACAAGGACATCAAAACATCCGTATACCGGGCCATTATACAGGCTCCCAGCCCTGTACACAGAAAATCCACAAGTGACCCCACCTGCTCTTTGCTTACACCACCCAGCGAGACATTTGCAAGTGTAAACTCTGCAACAAACCAAAACTGTCCATTCTTCTAATTTAACCATTACAGGGAGAACCAAAAACATAGGAAAATTAGGTAGAATATCATCCTTTGTGGACAGAAAGAAAATGGAAGGGTCAGAGCCCTCCATAACCCAGGGGTTCCCTGGATCTGTATTTCTCCCCTCTCAGGTAAGTACTCAAGAAGCTGAGCCTCTTACCAGCATCAGAGTGCAGTTGCCTCTGTTGGCAGAAAGCATTCTTTTCTCTGGAAAATGTGTAACAGGGCAGTTGTTACTAAGAAATGAAAAGTGACTGCCGTGTTCCCATCAGATGGATACCACATGAAATAAAGCATGCTTCCCTTTGTTTCCTCATTAGCCTCACCTGGTTCCTCCACTGGTAGAGCTGCAATAAAAATGGCTTCTTTACTGTGTGTCCTGTTGGTTTATACCAACCATGTCAGGTCCATAAACCATGGTATATTAAAGTGTAATAGACTGTGTAAAAAATACTGGGAAGATAGTCTAGCCTCCGTCCCGTCCCTCATTTCACAATTTACTACCACCCAGATGAGTGTCATGAATATGACTTAATTATGTTTGGAATGAAACCCCACTTTGTTTGCATAATGAGCTTCTATGGCCACTCTCAGTGTGTGATTTCTACCCTCTCAAGGTTAAAACTTTGGATATTTGAGTACAGTTAAATGATGAATGCTCTGAATACTTTCTGGACATGTAATTTTATTTATAAAACTTAGGCTGTTTCCAAATGAACCCTGGAAAGTAATTAGCATATTTTAAAAACTCTGTTACAGATGAAACTCAAAGGTAAATGTTATTTGTTCCTGTGAAAATATTTCAGTCTAAAACAGGACATATAGGGATGGAAATAGTATTCTCTTGCCCTTCAATACCACTTTGCTCTTATTATTTTGTTGCAAACAGAAAATAGAAGATTAGAAATTGCACTGCCAAGAAATAGTCCCTGGTGTCCTGAGGAAATAATGAGCAGGGACTATGTTCTGTTTACGTGCATCTCTCTGTTGTCCATCTATCCATGTATCAAATGAGTGGGGGCCTCCTGGGTGTAGCTGAAAGGAGCTGTAAGACCACCCTTGATTGCAACCCTTAGGAAACAGAATCTAGTAGGAAAGGCAGCCTGCTGGCCAGTGCTCTCAGGAGATGCCATGCACTGTGATATGAATTTCTGTGGACACAACGCTACTGGAGTGCTGCAGAAAGAGCAGCTACATGCCACGGAGAAGAGACCTGGAGGACTTCATAGAGGAGAGAACTTTTAAGTTTGATTTTTGGAGAAAAAGAAGACATTGACAGTGGGGGGAATGCAGTGAGGGAGAAAAGGGCAGGGGAGGAAGAAGCATTCTAAGAGAAGCAGCAGTGTGCCCCCAACATAAAAGCATAAGAGAGGCCAGGTTGAACCTAGAGAATGGGAGGATTCCCAGGTATAGGTTGTTGTTGAGTACCATCAAATTGGGTCTGACACATAGTGACCCTGTGTACAACAGAATGAAACTCTCCTGACGCTGTGCCGTGCCTGGCACTATGGCAGTGCTTCTCGGCTATGCATAGGGTCTTCAATGGCTGATTGTTTCAGGATTGCTTCAGCAGTAGATTGCCACGTCCTTGAATACTTGGCAAGTAATGGGAATGGTGGGAGCCAGGTCGTACGGGGCATACTGTGTAAGGTGACTGTACTTCATCCAGTATTGGGGTAGGATGTGGGGGGGGGGATTAATCAGAGCAGTAGCATAATTCAATTTTGCTTTTAAGATGACAATTCAATGGCAGTGGGAAGAACTACGTTCCCCACAATGTAGCAAGCTCATTACAGAGCTATGCAGAGCCTAGAGGTTAAAGAAGCAATCTTTGCCCTTGTTGTTGTTGTTGTTGTTAGGTGCCGTCAAGTCACTATCCGACTCATAGCGACCCTCATAGGGTTTTCAATGGCTGACTGTTTCGGGATTGCCTTGGGAGTGGATTGCCAGTCACTTCTCCCAAGACACTTCTATTCTAAAAAAACCCCTGCGTCATTATCTTTTATGTGGTATGGGGGAATGATGCAGTTAATCAGGTTAAAGATTATAGAACTCAGTGGTCATTAAGTGGGGAAAAAAAGAATTAGGTGAGAATAATCATAAGGACTTCGCATCTCACTCCTGCCTCCTTGATTCCCAGGTGTTTGTAAAATTGTAAATCAAATATTGCCCCCCGCACCTCACTCTCTTTGCCAGTACTTGGAGGTTGAACCCCAGGCCCTTGCACACACTTTGCAATGTCCTACCATTGGGCTACACTCCCAGTTCATTTTTATCTTGAGTCAGAGTCTCACTAATTATGCAGGCTGCCTCTGGCCTCAAACTCATGATCCTTTTGCCTCTGTTTCCTGAGTTGCTAGGATTACAGGCATGAGCCACCATGCTGACTCTTCAAGTTTCTCTACTGAGGATTAAATAATACAAGATCGGCTGAAAGAGCAAATAATATAATGGGAAAGACCTCAGCTCTGTAGGTGAAATGGAAAGATGCTAGCATTTCCAACATATGACACCTGATCTGCCTTGAAAATGATCATAAGCAAAATTCTCATGTACCAAAATCTGATAGATATTCTAAAGGAGAAAAAAATATTTTTTTTCTGAAATTCTGTAACAACCATCCCAAAGTCAAAGGGCTACAGAATATAAGCAAACCTCATTTTATTGCATGCCACCTCATTGAGCTTCTTGGATATTTCATTTTTAACAAATAGAAAGCTTGTGGCAATTCAGCCTCACGCGAGTCTTGTAATGCTATTTTTCCAATAGCCTGTGCTCACTTTGTGGTCTCATTTTGGTAATTTTCACAATATTTCATGCCTTTTCATTATCACTATACCTCTAATGGTAGTCTATGACCAATGATCTTTGATGTACTGGAACTATTTAGCAGCCCTGTGAACCTTGCCTGTACACGACTATGAGCTTAATCCATAAATGTATGTGTTCTGACTTCTCCATCCACTGCCCATTTCCCCATCTCTCTCCTTCTCCTCTGACCTCCCTGTTCCCTGAGACACAATTAGGCTAATTAATAACCCTACAATGGCTAAGCACAGGTGGCTCAGGCCTGAAATCCCATCGACTCAGGAGGCAGAGGCAGGAGGATCGAGAGTTGAAAGCCAGAAGCAGCCTATGTAACTTAGAGACTGTCTCAAGATAAAAAGAGTAAAAATGGGGTAGGGGTGCAGCTTGGTGGTAGAGCACTTGCAAAACATGTATGAGGCCCTGGGTTCAAACCCCAAGTACCACAAAAATAAGTAAATAACCCACCTAGATGAATTGACACTGTGGCTGCAACAATGGGCTTAAACATAAAAAAGATCATGTGACTGGCACAGAATGGGGGGATGTTCCATTCGGTTGTACATAGGATTGCAATGAGTCATACCTGACTCAATGGCACCTGATAACAAAAACAACAACAGCAGCCTCTAAGTGTTCAAGTGAAAGGAAGAGTCCCTCACTTTGAGTCAAAAGTCAGGAAGGATGAAGTTTTGTGAGGAAGGCATGCCCAAAGCCAAGCCAGGCAGAAAGCTGGACTTCTTGCATCAAATAATCAGCCAAGTTGTGAATGCAAAGGAAAAGTTCCTGAAGGAAATTAAAAGTGCTACTCCAGTGAACACATGAGTGATAAGAAAGTAAAACAGCCTTATTGCTAATAGGGAGAAAGTTTTAGTGGTCTGGGAAGAAGATCAAGCCAGCTACAACATTCCATTGAGCCAAAGCCTAATCCAGAGCAAGGCCCAAACTGTCTTCAATTCTATGAAGGCTTAGAGAGGTCATGAGGCTACAGAAAACAAGTGTAAAGCTACCTTTCATAAGGCTTCATGAAAGAAGCCATCTCCATTAACATAAAGTGCAATGTGGAGCAGCAAATGTTGATGGAGAAGTCACAGCAAGTTATCCAGAAGAGCTAGTTAGGTTCATCAATGAAGGTGACTACACTAAACAATGGATTTTGAATGTAGATGAATAGCTTTGTATTGGAAGAAAATCCTATGTAGGACTTTCGTATTTGCAGACTAGAAGTCAATGCCCAGCTAACCAGGCTAACGCAGCTGGTAAGTTAAAGCCAATGCTCATTTACTATTATGAAATCCTTGGGCCCTTAAGAATGATACTAAATCTATTTTGCCTGTGCTCCATAAATAGAACAACAAAGCCTCAGTGATAGCACATCTGTTTACAACATGATTTACTGAATTTTTTAAGCCCCCTTACTCAGAGAAAAACTTACTCAATAAAAAAAAATTTTTTTTCTCTTAAATTATTACTTCTCATTGACCATCATCCTGGTCTCATTGACCATGCACCAAGAGCTCTGGTGGAAATGGACAATAAAATTAATGTCGATTTTATGCCAGCTAACATAACATTCGTTCTGCAGCCCATGGATAAAGGAGTATTTTTGACTTTCAAGTCTTCTTAAGAAATACATTTCATAATGCTTTGGATGCTATAGATTCCTCTGACAAATCTGGGCAATGTAAACTGAAAAGCTTCTAGAAAGAATTCAGCATTTTAGAGTCTATTAAATGCATCCATGTTTGCTGAGGCACTATTTACAATAGCCAAGTTATGGAATCAGCCTAGATGCCCATTAACAGAAGAATGGATAAAGAAAATGTGGTAGGTATATTCAGTGAAGTTTCGTTCAGCCATAAAGAATGAAATTATATCATTTGTAGGAAAATGGGTGAAACTAGAGATCATCCTGTTAAGTAAAATAAGCCAAACTCAGAAAGATAAATACCTCATGTTTTCTCTTGAATGCAGAATCTAAATTTGAATATATACATATATATACACAAATATATATATACATATATATATACACAAACATATATATACACACACACATATATATGCACACATATATAAAAATATATACATATATAAGATAGGTCATTGTTGTTTTTAGGTGCCGTTGAGTCAGGTCTGACTCATAGCAACCCTTATAGTGTTTTCAATGGCTGATTGTTTTCTGGAGTGGATTGCCACATCATTCTCCCATTTTTGCAGCATTGGGGATCAAACCCAGGTCCACAGAGAGTGCAGAGCATCACTCTACCAACTGAGCTAAACCCCAGTCCATACAATATACATAATTTTATATATGTATATGTAAATTATTATATGCATATATAATATATATTGCAAAATCTAAATTAAATATATATAAATATATGTGTGTATGCATATATATATATATACACACACACACATATATATATATGTACACACATGAAAGTAGAAGGGGGACTAGTTTGGAAAGAGGAAGAGGATCAGCAAGAGGAGGGATGGAGGAACAAGAGAGAGGAATGGAGGGTGTGAGCAAAGTATATGATATGTACATATGAAAATGTCATAATGAAACTCATTATTTTGTATAATGAATATATACTGATATAAAAAGAAGAACATTCATGATTCATGGGAGAATGTCAAAATACAACATTAACAGGAGCTTGGAAGAAGTTGATTCCAACCTTCAAGGATGACTTTCAGGGGTTTAAGATTTAAAAGGAAAAAATAATGGCAGATGAGTTGGCTATGTTTAACTAGAATGAGAATGGCAATATGTAACCAGAATGGAGTCTGAAGAAATGACTGGACTGCTACAGTCTCATAATAAAAATAGACAAAGAGTTGCTTCTTATGGATGAGCAAAGAAAGTGATTTCTTGAAATGGAAGCTGCTTCTGGTGAAGATGCTGGAATCATTATTGAAATGACAATGAAGCATTTAGAATATTATATAAAGTTTATTGATAAAGCTGTGACAGGATTTGAGAAGACTGATTCCAGTTTTGGAAGAAGTTGTGTGCTGGGTAGAATGCTACCCAACAGCATCACATTCTACAGAGTTCATGAAGAGTCTTATCAGTGTGGTAGACTTCACTGCTGTCTTAGTTAATTTTAAAATTAAAGCATGTATATCTTTTAGACACAGTGCTGTTGCACACTTAATAGACTACATTATAGTATAAACATATAACTTTTTAAACATGGAATACTTCATGAATTTTCATGTCATCCTTGTACAGGAGCCATGCTAATTTACTTTGTGTAGTTCCATTTTTAGTACATGTGCTGCCAAAGTGAGCACTAAGAGTAGCTTTTATGTGTACTGGGGAGCCAGAAAGTTTACATGACTCACTTTATTGCAATAATTGCTTTACTGTGGTCATCTGGAACTCAACCCACAATATCTCTGAATTATGCTTATGTTAACATTTACTTCTAGCTAATTAGCAATAAATGGTTGTCAGTCATATGTTTGTAGGTTAATTTCACATGTTCAGTATGTCCCATAGGTACAATCCCCTTTCAAGATATATGGTTCAGAGGGGTTAAGTGACTCCCCCAACATCACCCAGGTAATAAATTGCAGAGCAGAAATTGAACCCAGGTCTGCCTGACATAAAGCCCAAGCTCTCTCCACTGTGCTACAATACATTTAACTTTGTCACAACAGCCAACCAATTGGAATCTTGAACTCCCAGCAATCTCAACATGACTTTGAACCATCAAAGATCTAACTCTAATCATTCTGATTCAACTAAGTGCTTTCATATGCCCATTTCATGTGATTTATTCAACTATGTAGAAGGTAGGTGTCATCATCTCCATTTTACAGAGAAGGAAGCCAAAACACAGGACCTATGTGACTTGCTCACAACATTTAAGTGACAAAAAAAGGATTAAAACTTGACATATAACTATCTTGAGTTTTGATTTACATTCCTTGGGCCCTCAGTCATTGAATAGAAAGGACCATTTCTGCTTTATTTGGTAGGTTATATCAGGAGCCCCCAACTCCAGGCCATGGATCATATTTAGATTTAAGGCCACTACTAATCAAACCTGTAGGATAAGGACACTTTTTATCTAAGACTTTCTATCTTCAATTTAAATATCATCTCTCCTGTTTTGAGCCTCGTACCAATATTCCATGCTCTGGATTTCTAGACATGCCTCATTCAGTAACCCACAGAGCCTCCTTCTGTGGGCATCCATCTATGTTCTGAAACTTTTCTGGTACCCCTTAGCTACAGTTATTTACAGAGGATTTCATTCTCTCAGGTTTAGCTGTTTGCCATCCCTAACTGGAATGAGTTCTACAAGGACCTCTTTCTGCTTTCTTCACTGGTGGGTCCCAAGCTCGAGGAATAGGCTTTGGCACAAGAAATACAAGAACAAATCCACCTATTTCATGATGTCAGGAGCTACTGTAGGCTAAAGTCAGAAGTTGCAGAGCCAACTATGGCCAGCAGGCCCTACAGAGAGTTGGAAAACATTTTTAAGAAGTTGCAAACATTGATTTACACTTCTATCTTCTCTCAAAAGAGTGGAAGATCTGGACACAAAGACCAAGTGCCTTCCCTCTCTGGAATGGAGCAGAGCTTTCCCAATTCCCTGTCATTCCCTATTCACTTACCCATATTAAGACTTTCAGTTCTTGTACTGAGAAATGAGAGATCGAATTTTAGAACATTGAGATCCTTACACTTGTCCCACAATTACTTTATTTGTTGATGACATTAGAATTCAACTTTGTGATTACAGCCCTTAAACATTTCTTTTCTAGGTGCTAATATTTGAATTTAGCTAAGATTGAGCATTTTGAAGATTTAAAATGTATGACATGAAGGCATTTTGTATATCATGGTAGAAGTCTTTCTGGCTAGTATAGCTTCTAAGTCATACCTTGGAGAAGATGACTTTTCTATATATATATAGCCCCTTTGCTTAGGAAAAATTGAAATCTTTAGTTCTTCTCATTCTTCTTAAGGCTCTTTCCTCCAAACCCTCAGATCCTACCGTGTTTCTTGCCTCTTATGATAACTTTTTTTTTTTTTTGCATTTGGATACTGCTTTTCCAAATCACCACATTCATAGAGCTATTGAAAAGTCTTATCTGCTGCTTAATTCAATTTGAGTAGGGTATTTCTTGTCGATAAATTCATATGCCATGACAGGTAGACCACAGTTCACTTAGCACAGAATGGAACTAGACAGTTGGAAATGACCTGGTGACAGTAAACAGCAAGTGAACTCCAGGAGGACCACTCAATCCTCAAACAAATTTTCCTGCTGTTTAGCCATGCACACAGTTTAAAATCACTGAATAAGAACAAATCACTAGATTGTTTCACATTCGAGGGAACTTGGGAGCCTATGAGAGACATAAGTCATATCTCAGTATCTGATTGGCTAAGTACCAGACTAATCACAGAGATTTCTGTTCCAGAGAAAATCTGACAGCAAAGGATGGTCATAACAATGACTTAACCCTACTTAAAATGATGTACTCACCAAAGCTGAATTGTTTTATTATTAAATAAAATAATTTTGTTACTCAAAATTTATTGCATTTAGAGAGAACAGCATACAACTTTAGCCTCACAATAGTTAGCTTAAGTTCATATTTTAAATATTAAGCTTTATGCACAGGAAAACTTGTATTTTTCTTCTTATCTTATCCAATATATGCCTTTTCTTCAGTAGTAGAGATTTGAACCCAGGGCTTCACATATGCTAGGCAAGTGCTGTGCCACTGAGATGCAGTCCCTACCACTTTTTTGTTTTTTTATTTTGAGGTAGGTTATCACTAAATTGTACAAGCTGATCTTCCTGTCTCAAACTTGCAGTCCTCCTGAGTCACTGGGATTGCAGGCATGTGCCATGGCACCCAGATAAAATATGCATTTTTAAGGTAACATGATTTATCTAGGTGCATTTTCACATTTAGGTCTATAGCAGAGAGCAATGCAAATGAAGCTACTGCTTCCACAGAGCCAACATTAAACTATTGTATAAAGTCTGCAGCCATACCACTGTCCAATCCCATCAGATCTCAGGAGCTAAGCCAGGTTGGGCCTGGTTAGTTCTTGGATGGGGGACCCTCTGGAAACACCAGGTGGTGTATGCCTGGGAGAAGGACCCGGCAACCCACTCCCAAAAAACAATCAGCCATTGAAAACCCTATGAATAGCAGAGAAGCACTAACAAAATTGTTTTGCCTGTTGTACATAGAGTTGCTATGAGTCGAATAACACCAACATTGTATAATAAACAATGAATAAAGGAATGGTATATCTGATAGAGGGTGTGGAGGGGCAAGGTAAGGCAAGAAGGTAGTGATTAGGGGTGTGTCTGGGGGAGATGAGAGGTGAAGAGGGATGATTTTTGTTTTTTAGAGAGGCCAGAGAAGATGGTACTTGGTCCAACACCTGAGTGCATCAGGGGAGCCAGTTGTGCGGACTGGGCAGGGTGCTCCAGGAAAGAGAAAGAGCAGATGCTAAGATCCTCAGATGCATATGCTCAGTTCAAGTCACAGGAGGCTGACACAGGGCTGGAAAAGAACAAGTATGAGAAGAAAGTGGTTGCTGAGATCCAGGGAGCAGATGGGTGGGGCCTTCTAAGACATTGTGAGGACTTTAGATGTTATGTTAAAGGTGATGGCAGACCACTGAATGTGTCAAACAGAGAAGCAACTTGAGAAAACTTGTATTTCTAAATGATGAAGATGAGGAGGAGGAGGCACTAAAAATGCCTGTCATGTCATGTACTCAGCGTGTCTTGTGTGTCAAGCCCTCTGCGTGTATTATCTCATTTAACCTTCACAATAGCTGTCTGATACTAATCACTATGGCTATTCTCATGGGGCTAATGAGGGAACAATGAAGCATTTGGACATGAGTAACTTGTCCAGAGTCACGCAAGTAGCAAGTGCAGAGCCAGGTTCCATAAAATGCTGATATTCTAAAGTCATTTACTGCCTTTCATGGAGTATCCTAACAGAGACCTTAGATATGACTGATTTTTTTGCTCACTCATTATGCATCATAATAGCCTTAAATTAAAGGTATGTTAAGGCTCATCTAGATTTTGCTAGAACTTACCTACTTTTCTGGACATTTTAAAAGTATAAGAGTGGCATTTTCATATATAACAATATTATCTTCAAATAAGAGAGAAATATATGTATAAAAGAATCACCCCAAAATGAAACCTCCTTAGTAAATAGTCCCTATAAAGCATGAGTTCTTAATCTGAAGATTCAGAATTATATCTTAGTATCACCAGTTTCCTTAGTGATCTTACATGTTTTTTTTTAATGAATTTTAAAACATTGCTTGGAGAAAGGACTCCATACACTCCCCAAGACTGCCAAAGGAGCTGTGAGGATGAGGCTGTGTGTGCAAGAATTCTTCTGAACTTTCTTGAATCCCAGCAGAGCTTCTGTCAGTAATACTTGATATATGTTGTGAGGTGAGAGGAACATGATGGGCATATGCCAGAGGATCACGAGGACACCAGCTGTACCTCAGGTGACCCCATCTGCCAGTCTGCCCAGAGTTGGTCTGCCTCATAGGTTTACATAGGTATAATAACTAATATCATTTCTTTCACTTCCACACATGCCCCACAGGAAACAGCTGTAGCTATTTTCAAGAAAGTAGTGTAGTCGATGTAGCTAATTGAGTGCTATCTCCAGGATATGTGGTAGGAGCACACAAACCCTTGAACTCAGACTTGTTGTGATAATGAATGGATGTAATCAAAGCTATTTGATTAAACAAGAGATATAATGGAAGAAAATAGTTTCAATGATAATTACTTCTCTTTCACAGCCAAAAAAGAGCATAAAGTAGAAGAAAGTAACTTGGAGAACGCTCAGCAAAGGTAAGCAGCTCTGATTTGGTCCCAATTCTTTCTTTGACTAGGCATTCTTTATTATTGTTTTCAGTAAGTACATTCCCATTGCTGTGCAATCATCCATCTCCTGAACTTTTTATCTTCTCCGTTTGAAATTCTGTACCCACTAAGTACTAACCCATCACCCCTTTTCCCAGAGCTCTTGGCAGCCACCATTGTTCTGTTTGCCTCCGTGACTTTGACTCCTCTATGTCCCTCATGTGTGTGGTGGAGTCATGCAGCATGTGTCTTTTTGTGACTGGTTTTTCCTACTTTCACAACATTCAAGTAGTCATTCTTTTGATCCCATCTGTTAAGATCCTGTGTTCATGAGCAGCTATGTTCAGTTAGGAGTTTTCAACCATGGTAACAGCGCTTGGGAATATTCTTCCCAGGAAGCAGAGAATCCTCCAGAAGTGACTCACCTGCATCACCCACATGCCAGGACTCTCTTCCATTTATTTGCTTCTCCTTCACTATTCCTCTGAACTACTTTGTGGCAGTTAGGAACAGTTTGATCCCTTTCAACATGACAAGTAGATAGAACCAATTATTGCAAACAGCTAGGAGACTTACTGTGTCCTTCCTCAGATACTAGAGGATACTGTAGGTAAGGGATTAGGTGGGGAGAAGGGATTGGCCTCTGCATATGGAAAATCTCCCCATCAAAAAGTTGGGAGAGACCATAGAGGTCTCCTGTTCGGCCTCATTCCCACTGTAGGTCTCTTCTTGGCTCCTCTCTCCCTCAGTAGACTCCAGAGTGGAGCCCTCCACCCACCCAGGAGAACCCAGTAATCATCACTTCTGATCCCTTCGGGGAGGGTTCTTTTTTGTTAGTTGACCATGTTACTCAGCTTGGTTGTCCCTCCCTTGTAGAAGTGTGAGTGGGGAATATACTGAGGCATTCTCATCTACAGCACAGGGTTTTGAGATGCATATTGCTGGTAAAAATTCTAAAAGTACTAGAAAATTAATTGAGAGAACAAGATGGAAAGAGCTTGTAAGGAAAATGTGAATTTAGCAAAGTGGAGGAAGAGAAGAGTTTCTCAGTTATGGACAAATGAGAAATGAACCATTTTCCCTCTGTCTAGCCATAATTTTTGTGAGTTTGGAAAACCCATAAACAGTGCTGTCTGCCCTGCTTTAACAGGTGCCAGCATCTTGCCCTGCTTCCCTCTGAAGCTGCCAACAAAATTAAAATGCTGATGAAAGCAAGATGAAGGCAAGTCTTGTAGTTTCCTAAGTGCAGACATGTTCTTGAATCATGAATATCATCCTAGCATGATAATTGTTGAAAACTAAGACAATTGCATGGTTATGTTTTTAGATTTTTGTGTCCTACTGTTGGCCTTATCTGCACATTAAGCTTTCCTTCTGCAATGCATAAAATTAGTGTGTGCCCAAGTTCCAGAGATACACTGAGGAGAAGCCATCAACAAAGGCACACTGGGACCAGGCCAAACAGAAACTCAGCTTCCACAGCAATGTCAAATTTTGAATCCTTTTCCAAGACTTTTGCTGTAGGAAAAGGGGGCCCACCTTTGAGAGGCCAACGCTGCTGCTGTGCATTAGCCATGCTGAAGGGAGTAATAAATTTTGGTTGTCAGCATTTTCCGTGGCTTTGTGGCAAAGGTAGAGTAGCTTTCATGTCATACATGAAATATGTTAGATCCCATCTTCAATGTAGAAACCACGGTTGTTTGGTTACACTATTTAAGGAGATTGTGGTCAGTGTCTCAATATTTGTGTGAGACTTAGTAAATTCTTGTTTTATTCTCAAGAGAAACAATTTACTCTGAGGCTAAGGAATATTTGCTTTTCCTAAGCAGTTTCTGAAGGCACGCATGTAAAACAATAAATGGATGTGTTCCGATTTGGCATCTCAACCCTGTAAAAGTGGAGCAGTTCACTTTGCTATGGGCTCTTAGATATAATCATCATCTGTACTTTAAAAATGTTTGGCTGAATTAAAAAGATACAGATCAAACAAGGAATTATTGCAGTGGGAGAAGGAGTCAGGGACTAGTTTAGAGTTAAATAAAAAAAAACATTGTATAAAACAAAACATATGATTAGAAATCCATCTCTTGAAGTCAAATGCTATTTTAGAGTTATCCACTGACAAGGAATTTCAAAAATAAAAAAAAATGATGGACCCTTTGATTCCTATCTATTGGGGAAAATTTTCCTGGTGGCTAAATATCACCAATTTTCTTCCCCAAATTTCAGAAAATATTCGACAATCAGCCTTCTGTGAATCAAAACTGAGCTTGAAATGGAGAGAGTTTTGCCTGGGGAGGACCAGAGTCTGGACTTTATTAGGTAGCTGTGGGTTCATAGTCTAGCTTAGAGCTTTTTCTTAAACAAAGGGTTAGCACTGAAATCCAGTGAGGTACATCCTCAGAAGGACTTGTCCTTGTCAGAGTGGCAGAGTACCACAGCCAAGCTGTGTTCTGGGACTCTGTTTGCTCTGGTTCTCTGAAGAGGTTCACTTACTTTGGAAGTTCCCAAAACACATAGGGAGAAAATGCTGAAAGTCGGTGTTTCTTTTAGTTTTCCCCGCTTTGCGAGAGGTAAGCAAGCATGGCATCAGAAAGCTCCAGGGAGAAAGGAAGCAAGAAGAGATGGGAAAAGAGAAGCCCCAGGATGTTGCCGTGCTTTCTTTAGACTCTGTGATAACCACCAATGCTGTCATTCTCTGAAACTGCACCTGCATTTCCAGTGTCTCTGTCTAACAATCTGGACTCCAAATAATGGAGGGGTGTTGGGGTGATCTGGGAATCACAGGGAGTAGATTAAACCACGCTTATCACTATGTCCTGCTGTAAAATACAAAGATGATTTTTTCCTCTGAGTACAAAAAGGGGTAGATTTTCTCTCTCTCCTGGTGCACAAATAAATCTGTATCTATCTAGAAGGCGGGCATGAGGGAGAGGCAAAATGTTGATTTGCTCTCCTCGGGGTAATGCATGTTGTGGCACCCAGGGTGACTGTATCTAGAGTAGAAATGGGAGGAACTTGACTGTTTTCTTTATAAAGTGCCCATGTCTGTGAGCATGAACAACAGGAGGGAAGAGCAGAAAGAGCATCTCACTGGGAATCAGAGGACTTAATTTCAAGGCCCAACTCTGCCAGTGAAGTAGGTCTTTGAACCCTTCCAGGCTTCTGTTTCCTCATGTGTAAAATAAGAATATTGGAAGAGTTAACCTGTCAATCCTTTGCAATTCTAAAGTCCTGTGACTCTATAGGAAATTCACAGCCTTTTCCTATAGGTTATATGATTCTCTCCTTATATATTCCCTTATAATCAATAGATTTTCCATTTTAAGTGAAATAAATAAAGATGTATGCTGTATAATGCACATTTGATCTTATCAGTATTTTGACTGCCACAGAATTAGGTATTATGTCTGGGGCAAGCGTGGACTCTGCTACTTTCTTTGATTACTGATTTTGTTCCAAAATATATATGTTTGAAATTATCACAGAGCCCATGAGAGATTACTGCAGTTATTGCCTTTTTCCACTTACACACTTCTAGTCATTTAATAAGGGGGGCCAAATTCCCTGACCAGTAGTTTTAATTTGCATTAAAAACAGATTTGTTATTTACAGAAGCACAAAAAATTTATGGGACTCAGAGCTGCAGCTCCAGCTTGGATCTTGCCTAATCATAGCCATGGAATCAATTAACAGTTCATCTGTGAAATGTGATAAAATCTTATGAGATACATATTGCCCAATAACTGAGAAGGAGATGAAAGTATGGTACATAATACTGACAAAGCTTCAAGTTTTTACAATCGCCATTGAATAGAGTTCCATTAGAAAATCAGTATTCAGAATGGCCACAAAAAGAAAGAAAGAAAGAAAGAGAGAGAGAGAGAGAGAGAGAGAGAGAGAAAGAAAGAGAGAGAAAGAAAGAAAAAAAAAGAAAAAAAAAAAAGAAAATCACTGTGTCTGAACCTATGATAGAGAATTGAGTAATAAACCGGGCCAGCCATTCCTGCTTTGATTACTTTCCAACCCCCTGGAAAAAGGGGCTATTTAAATGTTCTTGCTCATGGCAAATGAGCTTGTGAGGCTTGGGGTGGAAAGGGGTGAGGGGGAAAGATTGCGTTCAGAGCTATAAATTGCTGCAAAGCTGGTGCCTCCAAGAAGGGCTGCTTGGGAGGCCCATGTACTCTGATTAGCAGTGAGCTTTCATGGGGCAGGTCATAGTGATATCTGGGAATCTATTTGGAAAACCTGAGTTCTTTTCTGACCGGATTGGAGATGATTTTTCAAAGTCAGAATTGGTGTTCCATCTGAACCTTCTTAGGCTCATAGTTATGTCTATTTTTGTATATTGGTGGTTTATATTCTTGAATCATATCAAGTTTAAGATGCAGCTCTCTTTTAGATCATACACACTAAGTCCCTTATTTTGCTCTTGAGAAAATTGAGAGTCCAAGATTCCAAGTGATCGACCCAAGAGCCAGAGTATGCCAGAATACATAGAGAACTAATTTTCCTCATTTTCTGTGAAACATTCAACCAATTACTTGTTCCCACTTGGACCATCTAACTGACCACTAATAATGCTACAGAATCACTATGTCACCAGTCTTACTAATAATCATTAAGCACAAGCCAAAGAGCAGATAAATGATATGGATTTGAGATGAAAAAACAAACTCAAGAAGTTTAACCTATATACCCCCTGGAATTATGCATCCTATTTTCATGCAGATAATATGTGTCCAGAAGTTTCCCCAATCAAATTGCATTTCTTGACAAATCAGTTTGGGCAAATAAGTTTGCTGAGGTTTAGGATTATTGTTGTTAGGTGCCATCCAGTCAGAACTGACTCACAGCGATCCTGTGTACAGCAGAATGAAACACCCCCTAATTCTGTGCCAGGCACATGATCTTTTTTATGTTTAAGCCCATTGTTACACATACTGTGTCAATCCATCTAGTTGAGAGTTTTCCTTTTTTGTTGTTGTTGACCCACCATGCTCCTAATCATGGTGTCCTTCTCCAAGGATTGGTCCCTTTTGACAACATGTCCAAAATACATCAGAGAAGCTTAGGATGGCCTTCTGAAACTGAGCCCAGATTCCTCTGTGAGAGAGTAGGTGTATGGGAAACTGCCCCTAGCATCCCATCTCCTCACCCGGATGGGTTTTGGTGTTGACAGTGTCTCACTCTCTACCCTTCTCCATTTTTCTCCTGTCTGCCACAGTTTTGAAACAACAGTGGGATATTTTGGGATGAAGCCAAAGCCTGGTGAGAAGGAGATCACACCCAGCTATGTGTTTATGGTGTGGTATGAGTTCTGCAGTGACTTTAAGACGATTTGGAAACGGGAGAGTAAAAACATATCTAAAGAAAGGTAAGATTCTAATAAGGACATTGGTAACCTCTTCAGGAACCTAGGACACCCCCCCCCCCCCCCCGTTTTAAGCCTAACAAAGTGTGTGCATTTCACACGTGTCATTGTTTTCTTTTGGATCAAGTGGCCATCCAGGAAAGGTTATTGCCTCAGGGTTCCTAGCAAAATTTGAAACTGGGGGAAAGCTTGCTGTCCACCCAGGCAGATACACTCACAGGATCTGATATGTTACACTTTCTTAACCCCTTCCAATTACTAGCTAGTAAATGAAAGGGGAGTTGTGCTAATTTGCAACAGATTGCTTCTCTGTGTATTTTCATGTTGGCCCTGGCTAAATGAGGCAGCCTTGCTGTCGCAGACAGTACAGACAAATAAAAGTGAATGCTTTGCCCGTTAATATACTGAACTTGCATCAAAGGGAAATCTCCAAGGCTCAGGCCACACTTCACACGGTGTTGAAGCCCCTCACTGGATTTACAGCGTCACTTCTGACTCCCTGTATCCTGCTGAGGACATCAAACTGCACGCCGCTCGGCCTCCTTGCAGCCTCCCGATTTTATTAGTTGGGGGGTCGAAGAAAAAAATAGACTTGGAATATAGGCACTGTGTGTGTGTGTGTGTGTGTGTGTGTGTGTGTGTGTGTGTGTGTGTGTGTTCATTCTCTTTAGAGAGACTAACTTGGCCCTGTTTAGGAGAAAAAAAGCATTTCTGCATGGTCATTTGATTAGGTTGCCTATGTTCTGTAAAGAGTATCATAGGTTTAAGCTTCACACAGGTCTTGCCACTAACTCTTGAGAAACAGATGTATGAGCATGTCACTCAAAATCATGGGCAAGGGGACAAAAAGTTATACAAAGTAAGGGAGACTAATTACAGCATCTATATCTCACTAAACATTGAAACCAGAAATTCTATAGTTAACATTTCCATTCTTCAATTTGAATGAAAGGGTACATATGGAGAGTATATTTGTACATGCACACAATCTACACCAATGTGTTCATCTTAAAACACTATTTTTAAGATGAAAATTTGGAGATTTTTGACTCAGTATTACTGAGTCTCTAAATATTTTCTCAAGGAATTAAAAAAAAATCAAATAGATTTAAGAATGTTTATTCTCTTGTCTTCCTATCATTACCTCTTTGGGAATGTGGGAATTAAAACTGAGTGTGTTCAAGCCGGTGGTGCATGCCCATTATAACCCCAGCACTGGGGAGGCTGAGGCAGGCCTCAGCCTGAGTTTGAGACCAGCCAGAGCTATATAGTGAGACCCTGTCTCAGAAAAATAGCAAAAACCAAACAAACAAAAAAGCTGATCATATTCATCACAGATAAACTGAAGCAAAGATGTCTATAGCACAGCAGGATAACTATGGTTGAAAATAACTAAATGTATATTTCAAAATAGCTAGTAGGGGGGATTTTGAATGTGTCTAGCACAAAGATATGATGCATGTTTAAGGTGTTACCCTGAGCAGTTACCCCGACCTGATTATTATACATGTATTGAAATGCCACACTTTACCCCACAAGTATATACAACTGTGTGTCAATTTAAAATGAAAAATTACCCAGGTGCTGTGGCACATACCTATAATCCCAGGAACTGGGGAAGTTGAGACAGGAGCATCAAGAGTCCAAGGCCAGAGGCAGCTTGTGCAACTTAGCAAGACCTTGTCTCAAAATAAAATATGAAAAATAAAAGGGGCTTGGGGTGCAGCTCAGTGGTAGAGCACTTGCCTAGCATATATAAGGCCATGGCTTCAACCACCTAGTATTTAAATTTCAAAAAAAATAAAGTTACACGACATTGATACGAAAATAGCTTGTTGACCATATCATGAAAAAAAGTCCTAAAAATCTTGGCACCCAACTCATTGTTCTTACCCTATAACTACTTGTTTAGCCCTTTAAAGTAAGCATTTTTTTCTTTTTATGTATTTTACTAGCATTCATTAGCTGTACAAAAGGGTTTGATAGTGACATTTTGACATGTGTGTATAATGTACATTGATTATATTTACACCCTCTTTGGTCTTCCTTATCTACCTTCACTCTTAAAATAAGCAAATTCTTCCTTGGAATGGTAGAGTGAAATGCCTCTTTCTATGGTAACAGGGTAGACTCTAGCACATGGATTGTCCTTATCCACAAGGGAACTCTGGGAATCCAGCAGTGAGTTCTGAATGTGCAGCTTTTGCATGGGAATTTTAACCTCATATTTCTTTTTTTTGTATAGTCCTTAGGGAATTTGTCCTTGGGGCCATGAATACAATCCAAAAACAAACAACAAGCAAACAAATAAACCCCCCCCCCAGAGGAAATGAAATGTTTTTTATTTTAACAATCTTCTATTGAAATACTGAACTATATTCCAAGTTAATGAGTTTTCCCTATCACAGAAGGTAGACCAAACTAATTGTGGGTCTGCGGTGGTGGTTGTGTCCAGTGGTCCTTCAGAATGTTTTCTCTGATTCCCAGCCATGGGCATTTGCAGCATTGTTTCCTGGGTGCAGCTGGTGAATTGCCTGCTTAACACTCTGTAAACCAACACCTTTAAAGGGTCATGACTTCACAAGACCCTTCCAGTTCTCATTTAGCAATTTCAGGGTTTCTTCATTCCAGCCATGCTTTGCAAGATGGATCACCACCCAGGTTTCCAACCTAAAACAACATCTCTGAAAGTTAATAATGGCTCATAAAATATTTCTGAAAGCAACTTGTTTAGAAAAATCTATTGGCTAAGAAATTTTAGCGTATTATGTACTAATATATTTCTATCCAACCAGTTAAACTGATTATTATCCAATATCTTCTTGTGAAGTGAGGGTTTTTTAAATTGTGTTCTATCTGCTGAGGATTTTGGCTTTTAAACTGTTAAAATTACATATTCGTTAGGGTAAAGTAAGCAAAGTAACTTAAATTTTATCATTATAATGAAATAATGATTGCTTTGTTTTGACATTTATTTAATGATATTTGATATTATAGCTTATTATGCTTTTCCCAGAAATCCATTAAATCTCAATAACACTGTCAAGAGGTAATATAACATCATCAGCAATAATAGTACAAAGACATTCTAAATAATAAATTCATAATCAAATGAAAGCGATATAACTATAAATAAAAAATATAGTTTGGGAAACTATCAGAACAAATTGAACCCACTTTATTTTTTCTCTTATTTTATTAGCATATATATTAATTATACAAAATAATGAACCCACTTGATTTTTAAATGTATCTGAAGGCCAACTAAAACCCAGTAAGTCAGTGAGAAAAATTATTCAGTGATAATAATTTCAAAAGACACAAATCCGTGGTAAATGATGTTTGTTTTCTTTTTGCCTTAGTTTTAATTTTTTTTCCCCCAGTGCTGGAGGATTGGACCCTGGGCCTTGTACATACTAGGCAAGTGCTTCACCACTAAGTCGCACAACCAGCCTCTTTTATATTTTTTATTTTGAGACAGGGTCTCTCTAGGTTGCTCAGGCTGCTTCTGACTTCAGAGTTACAATCCTACAGCCTCAGCCTCCCAGGTAGCTGGGATTACAGGCATATATTAAGGCACCCTGTTGATGTTTGTTTAAACTTTTATTCTGAATGAAATAACGGTATTTATTGAAAACACATTAGTCCACTTAAGGTTAATTTTAAGTGATAAAGAATGTTTACTTCTTTTTCTGCTTAGCATAGTTTTTATGAATACATCTCCAGCCAGCATTTCTGTTAGTATTTTATAGTTCATCAAGATTATATTTTATCCTCAGAGGGAGCAACAGAGTATCCAACTATGTGCATGTAGATGAATACAATTTACCACGGTGCAAAGTTGAGATGGGTATACCTTCATTACAATGTAGCAACTACCCCTCATAAAACCAGGAGTAATCTCTAAACATACAAATGACTGTATAAAAATCCCCAATTTCTTGTGCCTTGTGAGTGAACAGGAAACCTTATCATTAAAGTAGTATCAGGCACAACTGTGGTTGAGTAGAAGAAACAAACTCTTCCCTGGTGATATGGTTTATCTGAAGATTATCATTAGAAGAGCAATTTTCTGTATTGATGGCATATTTTGTTAGTGTTTTGTTTATACATGATGGTGGAGTACAGAGTAATAAATCAGTTGGTATATCCAT
This sequence comes from Pedetes capensis, assembly GCA_007922755.1. Lineage (NCBI taxonomy): Eukaryota > Metazoa > Chordata > Mammalia > Rodentia > Pedetidae > Pedetes > Pedetes capensis. The sequence goes on along the minus strand of VMDO01000789.1, from coordinate 8,859 downwards.
TATGCAACTATCAAATCAATATTTCTTACACTTCCATCTCCTTAAACATTTTACAGAACTAAGTAAACTAACAAAACACAAACAACACAAGAAATGGTAAGATTTTAATTAACATGTAATGACAGTCATGTCCTACCATGGATTATATCATAATTTTTTCCTCTCTTTTCCTTTTTTTTTTTTTTTTTTTTTGTATTTTCATAGAGCTGCATCCTATATTTTGTGTTTTTTCTCTGTCTTTACCCCTCTATGTTATTTCACTCCCCCCTTCCCTACTGTCCACTCCCACCTCCAAACCCCATCCTTCCTCATATTGGGCCCACTTGTATTTTCCAATCTTAGATAAGTGTTATTGAGTATCATTGTACATTTGTGTGTGTGTATGTGTGTGTCTGTGTCTGTGTATTAAGAGAAGGATGTGACAATCCACTCTTGAAGCAATCTTGAAACAATCAGCCATTGAAAATCCTGTGAGAGTTCGCTATGAGTCAGACCTGACTCAACGGCACCTAAGAACAACAACCTGTGTGTGTGTGTGTGTGTGTGTGTGTGTGTGTGTGTTTATATATGTATATATATACAACCAGCACAGACTGATTCTATAATATATAATTATATTAATGTATATATTATATATTACATATATTAATGTACATGTATTAATGTACATAATAACATATAGTAATGTATACATTGGGAGAAGGGGCCTGGCAATCCACTCCCAAGGCAATCCCGAAACAGTCAGCCATTGAAAACCCTATGAGGGTCGCTATGAGTCAGATAACGACTCAACGGCACCTAACAACAACAAAATGTATATATTAAATTTATATATTAATATATACATATATACTTATATATGTGTGTGTATACACACAAACACACACACACATATATATGTATAATTTTCTCCCTTTTAGGTAGCTTTAGCTCCTGCATATGAGAGAGTATATGCAGCATTTCTCTTTTTGAGTCTGGGGTTATTTCACTTAAAATGACACTCTATAGTTCCATCTATTTTGCTGCAAATGACATAATTTCATTCTTCTTTACTGCTGAATAATATTCCATTATGCATAAATACAATATTTTTTAATCCAACCTCTGTTGATGGACATCTGGTTTGATTCCATACTCTTGCAGTTGTGAAAAGCACTGCATTAAATATGGAAGTGCAGGTGGCCCTTTGGTACGATGAATTATCTTCCTTTGGGTATATTCCTGGAAGTGGTATAGCTGGATCATATGTTAGTTCCATTTTTAGTTTTCTAAGATGCCCCCATATTGATTGCCAGGATTAACAAAATAAATAACAAATGCTGGCAAGGAAGCAGAAGAAAAGAAACCCTTTTACAATGCTAGTGGGACTGTAAATTAGTTCTGCCACTATGAACACATATTAGTGACATTAAATTCTCCTTCGCATTTAAGCCAGCCCTAAGCAAAAGAGCAAACATCCATGTCTAGACACAAATCCAGAAGCCCCACTGACTAGACTTTCGGTCATGCTGCTCATAGAAGCAATACTCATCCCCTAGTGAAGCAGACCAGTCCCTTCTCTCATCCTTTCAGATACAGGCAGTGCTCAGTGGTGTAAAAGAAACTCTAGACAGAGTCAGAACTCAGCAGTTTTACCCTTTACTCTGTATTAATCTGCTAGTGATCTTTGGCCAACCACCTACCATACAGAGACCCAGTTGTCACTTCTGTAAAGTGTAAATGCCAGGATGGGGCAGAAACTAAATGTTGACTCTGATCTCTTCTAGCTTGAAATCACTATGAATCTAGAAGCTACTTTTCTAATATTCTGAGAGCCTATGTGGTTCACTTTTGAGATAATGACCCTCACCTTTGCTCTTGAGCTCATTAGGGACTATACTACAAGTCATTTCAAGCCCAAGTCTGACAGATGACTGGGGGAGAGACTGGAACAGGAGGAATTGGCATTGCCCTCCTCAAGTTGGGAAATGTCCACAGTCACCTGGGTTCACTCCCCCAGGTCTTATAAAATACTAATGTTCAGCTTGAAGATCACATATTTTAATCTGAGAGTGTACAAAAAAGTATTTCCCTGTGCTCATCTCTATCCAGCATTTTATTTAGTAGTATATTATAGTTCATCAAGACTATACTTTTATCCTCAGAGGCAGCCACAGATTTTGTCTGTTCTTCACTCATTTTCTGCACCTCCCTTTGTTAGCTGCTTAATTACTTTGGGCTAAAGGATGTTTAGTTATAAAATATTTCACCATTTAGGGCATCTTAAGACCACTTCCACATATGCCCACACATGCACACAAACCACTACCACCCACAAAATGAGCTATGAATTTGCAAAAGGTGAAGAAGGCCCAGGGGAGCCATGAGTGCAGGAATAAAGTCTGAGCAAATAGTCCACCCTGAGCCAAAGCAAACTTTAAAAGTGCCACTTTAAAAGCCCATAATGGGTAAGTAATGAGTGGATAAGGAGTTTGGTGAATTTTATATGAAATGCAAATAAGAAATTTCATTATACACACGGCTATAATTTACACCATGGGGAATGGGTACTTTGTTTTGTTAGTCCAACTAAACACCAACAAGGTTTTTGTTTTATTATATTCCTTGCAGCTGTTATGGTTCACTATGCAACTGCCATAGCCCTGACTGCAGATAGTGCCGGGCTGGGGGTGATCCCAAAGGCTGTTCTCAGAGCTCCTTACTGTTCAGCTTGCTCTCAGACCAAGAGTAGAGGACTTAGCAAGGCCATTCCTCAACCCACAAAGGAGCCACTGATTGCAGTTCAGATGTTGCAGGAATTCATCTCTTTACATGATAAAGTTATTCCTAGAAATAGCTCCATAAACTAAAACTTTTATTTACTGAATTCTGCTTTCCTACTGACATGCATAGGTGATCATTCCAGTAACTTTTAACAAGTTAGCTTTTTCCCTTGTCTTCCGTCATGTAGTTAAATGGTTGGTATACAACCAACTGCTAAGAAGCCTTATATTTTAAAGGACTCCTTTAAAAACACAAATAATCACCTTCTCATTAATTGGCAAAACTTTGAATTTTTCTTAGTTGCATTTGAAAACACATCTGTGCAAGTACACAAACAATAAATGCCCCCAAAACCCAACTTAGAGAAGAAATAAATAAAACCCAAAAATAAAACCCACTTATTTCCCAAGCAATAAATTTAAATCAATTTGTGCACAGTTAAAAATGAGCCATAATCTAGGCACCATGGCACACACCTGTAATCCTAGTGATTTAGGAAACTGAGGCAGGAGGATCACAAGTTCAAAGCCAGAGGCAGCCTGTACAATTTAGCAAGATTCTGTCTCAAAATTAAAAGAGGGGTATGGGTGCAACTCAGTGGTGGAGGACTTGGCTAGCATTAGCACGTTCAAGACCCTGGTTCAACCCCAAGTACTGCCTCCCCCCCCCAAAAAAAGAAGAAAAAGAAAGCAGAAAAGAAAAGGCATAAGGACAGGAGATATTCTAACAATGTGGTGAGAATTATAAGATTGCTGATTTTAAATAATGAAACACATCTCCTAACCTTCTCTCCTCTAAAAACTGTTATTTCATCTCTTTTCTTTTCTCTTCTAGCCTTTGTTTCCTTACCACATACTCCTTCCTATATGGGAAAGGATCAAGTTCTGGCTGCCATAGCAAAGAGAGAAATAACTATTACTTAGACAAAGGAAACTTTCATTTTCCTCTTGAATAACAATCTGTGTGGTGGTGGTGGTGTTAGGTGCCATTAGTTGAGTCCAACTCATAGTGACCCTCACAGAGTTTTCATTGGCTGATTGTTTCAGGATTGCTTTGGGATGAATGGCCACGTCCTTCTCCCATTTTTGTGGTGCTGGGGATCAAACCAGAGTCTTCAGAGAGTGCAGAGCAGTGCTTTACCAGCTGAGCTAAACCCCAGCAACTGGGTGTAAGGAGTTTACAGTTTGGGGCCTGGTTTCCTTCTCTTTTGTGGTTTCTATCTTCAAGGTGTGGTCCTTATTCACAAAGTTGAAGATGGCTCAGGCATGTCCACCATGTCTGCTACCAAGTTCCGGCTAGTGTACAGAAGCAAGTACACAGCTTTTAGCAGTATGAGCTGGAAGATTTCTTCCACTTTTAGCCCATTAGAACGAACTTAGTCCCATGGACAAACACAAGGAAGACCAAGAAATACAGGCTTAGCTGGAAGTCATGTATCCAGCTAAAGTCTCGGGGGTTCTATTACTAAAGGAAACAGGAGAAATGCATGTGGAGACATTGGCAGACTTTGCTACATTTCCTAATTGTGAAATCAAATGGCTAATTCTTTGCCACTGCTAGTTTTTGACATTGCTGATAGTTTTTCTCTCTTGAAAGACCGCTTTGCTCTGGTTGTATGCTGGGTCTCCTTCTATGAAGATGACTACTCCCTTTTCATCTCCTCCATGAGCTCTTGGTTTACTCCTGCACCTTAAATGTGGACCCTTTCCAAGCTTCAAGTCTCAGTGTTCTGCTTCTGCACTATACTGTCCCTTGTTACACTGTCCCTCTCTGTTTTTGTTAAGTGCTGTTAAGTTGGGTCTGACTCATAGCAACCCTGTGTACACCAGAATGAAACACTCCCAACACTGTGCTATGCCTGGCTCTATGTCAGTGCTTTTCTGCTATTCATAGGGTTTTCAATGGCTGATTGTTTGGGGAGTGGGGCTGTCAGGTCCTTTGCCCATTTTTGTAGTGCTAGGATCGAACTTGGGGCCTCAGAGAGTTCAGAGTGGCACTCTACCAACAGAACTAAACTCCAACCTGTCCCTAGCTGTGTTGTTATTGTTAGGTGCCATCAAGTCAGTGTCTGACTCATAGTAACTCTATGTACAACAGACTAAACAGCATTGTTAGTACTTCTCTGCTATTCTAAGGTTTGTAATGCTGATTGTTTTTTGGGAGTGGGTTGCCTAATCCTTCTCCCAAGCCTACAGCACCTGGTGTTCCCAGGCAGTCTGGCATCCAAGTACTAACTAGGCCCAACCTCCTTAGCCTCAGCGATCTGATGGGATCGGACACCAGGGTGGCATGGCTGTGGGCATCCCTCCTTAATCCCAACTATATTCACACCTTTGCCAATCACCTCTTTGCCTAGGCCTCCCAACTCTTTCTACTGAGAACTGATCTCTTTTCTAAATTTTAGATCTAAATCTCCTATTGCACACTAGGACCCAAGACTTCATCTGTGATTCTGTATGTCTCAGCTAGACCTCTTCTGTCTCAGCTGAGGCCAACCCCTCTTACCATCACTAACTTTCAGTCACAACACTATCTTCCTCCTAGTAGCAAAAGGCAGGTTGGAAACTCAAATTATTTTCTGTGCTATGAGATTCATTTTCTGTCTCTCTTTCCAGTTTTACTTCCTGAGTAGACATTTTTCTTTACCTTATAGTCATAGTTATTATTTGTTCTTGTTAGGTGCTGTCAAGTCATGTCCAACTCATAGTGACCTTGTTGGGTTTTCAAAGGCTGATTGTTTCAGGATTGGTGCAGGGAGTGGATTGCCATGTATTTCTCCCATTGTGGGGGTCCTAGGGATCAAACCCAGGTCCTCATAAAGTGTGGAGTAGCACTCTACCAACTGAGCTGAACCCCAGCCATATAGTCACAGTGGCTCTGCCTAATTCAGGAACTTATCACCCTGCACCTAGATTACTGAAACATCCTTCTAACTATTCTCTCTGCCTGTAGGATTCTACTGCTTCTTTGATGTCCCTTAGCATTTCATTCAGTAATCTTTCAAATCAGACGTTAGATCACATCTTTCTTTTTAAACATGTTTTGTTTTTCCCATTGCTTATGAAATAATGGAAGGAGGACTAGCCATGGTTAGCACTCTCATTCATTAACTTTTTGGGTCTTCACAACAGCTCTGAAAGAAAAGGCTTTTTGCTATTTCAGATATAGCACAAGAGAGTAAGTGAATTGCCAATATCAGAATTTCCCTAATAATCAGCACAGTGAGGATAGGAACTTAGGTCCTTTTTGACAATAAAACTTGAGCTCCTTGAAGTATTCCATATTCTCTCCCAAATTGTGACATGACCCTTCAAGAACCTTCACTCAACTCACTATGCAGCCTCCCTCATTTTCTATAGCCTCATTGCTCTGCATCTACTATAATGGCCTCTCAGTGTTTCTGACTCCTGTGCTTCCAGCGTCTTATGTTCTTATTAGATAATTTCTTCACTCTGCATTATCCTCAACTATTTCCTGCTGAACAAAATAGCCACATTCTATAAAGAAGACCTCCAAAATTACTTCTGTAATCCCCTTAAGTAAAAGAATTACTATTTTCTCTGGTCTCTGACAACATGTTTTTCTTACCATCCTTTAGCATTTAGTTCATTTTATTAGTTTATATGTTATCTTCTACCTCCAGGACATAAATGTGTTCTCAATTTTATCTATTGGTGCATTCTCCAGCACTAGACCTGACACATGGCTATTGATAAGGAAAGGGCTTCACAACATAGTCAAATGTATTAAATGAGCATTGAAGATCAAGGGTATAAGAATTTGGAGGAGGAAATGATTCCAAGGAAATGTGGAAGCTAGAGAGGGCCTGAGAAGATATTTAGCCATAAAAAGACCACCCTCACCAGAGAGCTTGTAAGGGAGACACAGAAGCCAGTGGTGGAATATTGGACATCAGTGGCTCTCCAACTGGTTAGATCTTCAGTGTCACCAGGAGAGCATTGCTGAAATATGAACAGATCTGCTGTATCATAATCCCAGGGGGTGGGGCCTAGGAATCTATGGTTTTCCAAGCTCCCCACAGAGATGGCAGAGCAAGTATATGTTTTCTGTTTGGTTGCCTCAATATGTGTCTTGACTTCACTGATTATTGGTTTTAATATATGAGTAAACTTTAGAGGTGGGACAAAGGAAGACACTTCCATGGTGATTCTTCTGTTTAGCCAAGTTTAGGAGCTACTGGACTTTGGTGATCCTGAACAGCTCTCCCAACACTTATTTCTTGCAATTTTAGGCAGGAAGTGAGCTGCACATTGACAATCAGATGAATGCAACTACTTAAAACAGGAAGAAGTAAAGGCATTCTAGGGGGTCACATTGCAAAAGTGTGGACTTAGAAGACTCAATATATGTTTTGGAGTATCACATAATGGGATTACTGGAATCAGCCTAAGTGCCCACTTTCCTTCATGTTCTTCTCTGAGTGCTTGGTCCACCCCAGTTTCTCACGTTATTGGCATATTCTCATAACTTCACAGCATTTGATTTAAACACATATTTTAAAAATTATTTAACTATTATAATATTGATCTAAACACATGTTTTCAAAATCTCCATTATGTCTCAGGTAATATATAAGCTATAAGACTGTTCTGGAAGAATTTAATCTAGGAACACAGTCTTCCTCCTTCATAAAGTCTTCTCTGATCTCTGTGAGTTATCTTTCCTCCAAAATTCTGGGCGTTTTACTATCCCTCTAAGTTGGGCACTTGATGATTTGCCTTTTATTTATTTGACAATAAATATTTTATTCCTTAAATAAATAGTAGGCCCCTAGAAGATAAGTGTGGTGTCTTGTACTACTTTGTTTTTTCTACAACACTTTCTATGTCCTTATACATAGTAGGTGCTCAATTAATATTGAACAAATAAACAATCACTTGTGTTTTCTTTGGCCATTTGAAATGATTACAAGATTTTCTGTCTGCTACTGATAGATGAGACATCTTATTTATTTGGATTCTGGTTGTAGAATTTCTCAAATATGTCCCATATGGGTCACTTTTGCCCAAGAATCCACAGCCTTAGACAAGTGCAGGACAAGAAAAATCAGTTGGTGGGATAAAACAATTACAATCTCTGTTCTTAACCCTATTATTTTAAATTTGTTTTTAAAAGAATAGGGAAAAAATGAGGAAGTAAAGATCCTTGGGATTCATTGCTGTGCCAAGCCTCAAACCTCTTTGGATTTCAAATCAGGATCTTAGAGAAAAATCTGTCCACACTCTATTTCTCTAGCTTGGCAGACAGCAATGGAAACCCAAAGTAAGTCTCCTTCTTTCAGCCAGAATATTTCTAAATTACTTATCTGTGGGGCTCCTGACAGCTCCCGCCTTGGGCAGGGACACAACAGGGGGCTGCCCAGCCAGTGCGATTTGAGGGGCGCCAGGAAGGCTCCCTGCTCCAGACAATCTCCTCACCCTTTTTGTTTTAGTCACTGTGCGAACAGGCTCTGATCAGTTCTAGTTTTTGGTGAGACTCGGTAGGTGGTACAGGTTTCCAAATCAAGGGGCGGGAGGGGGGGGGGTGCGGGACCGGTATCTGCAAGCACATGCCTGTCTTCAGTATCAGAATCGGAATTGTCTTTCAGAGATTCGCTGTGCATTTCAATTTAATTTGCAGCTTTATGACATAAAGCTGCCTTTGGTTTTCAAGCTGCCTCCCAGATGCCTCTCCCTGCATGAGGAAAAGCAGTGCTGGTACCTTTCACTCTGCACCTACCTCTCCACGTTGGCTGGGGTGTTATGTCTACCCAGTGCAGAGTGATTGGCTTTAACTGATCATGCATTCCAGGGCAAGTCTAGCCCCCGTCCATTTCCACTCCCCTGTGGCCTGGAGGAGAAGCTCTGCAAACGGAAGCGGCTTTTGTTCTGCAATTAATCACTCAAAGTCAAAGTGTGTTTGGGTACTACAAGTGATAACTCACGAAAACTACCAAGTGCCTGATTTGTGTAGCTGCTGAAATTCAGCTCAAAGAGGACTTCCTTGGTTATAAATAAAGAAATATCTTTGTTAGGAATGGGGTAGAGAATACTGTCAAATTTAGGAAGTAGGAACAATATGCTAATTTATCACGGA